>CAIGRK010184409.1:0-10231 GCA_903798315.1 Fraxinus greggii | reverse complement strand
ATCTAGTAGCTTACACTTATTGTTAAGTGTATTAGTGTTTACACTCTTCAACAACACAAATTCAGAAGCCACATTATAGTCAACTTTAAAAATAAATACATATTATCAATGAAAAGGAATGATAAATTTTACCAATGAAGACGATAGTTGAATATTAGATAATTCTTCACTTTGCTTTTCAGGATTTGAGTGTCGATAAATAGGCTAGAATAAGTGCATAAATTCATCAGAATTGTATTTATCTCCCAAGAAAAAAAATTATTTAGAAGGCTGAAAGGCGAAAAAAATAGAGCAAAGACAACATGTGCGAACCGACAAATTCTCTATTCCGGTAAAACCAATTTATGTTTTTTCCTTGCTCATCCCTAAGAAAAATGACTTAATTATAACATGAGAAATTTTAGGTTCAAAGGAGAACAATTGGAAACAAAGGTTTGAACGAGGAAAAAACAAAAGGTAAAACCAATTGCCCCAAGTTTAGAACCCTCAATAGCATGTGGCATATTTTGGCTACTTCAAATGTACATTATTGAATGTCATCAACTATTGTTTTTTTTATCTTCAATAATCCTATTATTCTATTAAAGAACCCCTACCCTACCTTATTTATCAAATTGAATTAATATAAAAGAACTTCGATGATAAAAATTTGAAACTGAGGCTCCTAAGTTGTGAAAGGCCCTGCAAAATGCAAGTCAAATAACAGCTCGAGGGGAGTCAAAAGCAAGCAGAGTCAATGGCATATCAAATTCACATAAAAAGACAGGATGACACATTCATGAAAATCAACTTGTTATTCAGCATGACCATAGCTTGTGGTAACCTACTTTTTGGAAAATGCTGTTCCCATGTGCCCGTATCATGTGTCATCCCTGTCCATGCTTTTTCGGTTGAAAAACTATGACAAAGTTTAAGGATCTATTAAGTCATTCGAATGGGGCTAGTACTTACTAGGTTTACCAAGTTCAGTCCTTTCATCTAAACAAAATACAAAGGAAAAAACAGTTTTCCCAGTTTACACTGGGAAAATTTAACTTTCTAGGCCCTCTGCTATAAGACCTATGACATCAGGAGATTCCATTTAGAAGACTATTAAAAACTCCATTTTAATCAACTTTATCATCTTTCATAAGGAGAATTGTTTAGTGAACTCCTCAAATTTAGTCTTGTTTTCACTTTCTCTGTGTCCACGGTGGTGCATCAATGTAAAGCCAATGACATAAATGGTTATGGCTACTTATTCTTGAAACTTTATGACCACATACATGTCATCATATTAAAAATACGAATAGTTAAATGGCAAAGTAAATTATCCCTCTGCACAAGAAACTTAAAAATATTCATCAAATTAGTTCTTTCAATACTAAGCGAACACTTCATAAACGAAACTAACATGATTTTCAGTATTTGCTTGCCCAATTACATTTCATATCTTTAATACACTAAATTATATTCTAGGCCAGATTAACTAAGAAAACTAATCTCTGAGCATTAAATTGACAAAATTCGCTTAACATGTAAATCAAGAAACTGAAACAAAGTCGAACAATTAAACAGAAAAAAATAAAAATAAAAAAAATCCCATTTTGCAGTCAAATAAGTTATTCAGAAAAATAAATAGGAAAAAAGGTCACCTAAAAAAGGGATGTCGTCGAGTGTTAAAAATCTTGTTATGTTTTGAAAATGGATTAAAAGAAAGACTGTGTAAAGATGGAGATATGGGAGAGGCGAATGCCATTGCAGCAGCCGCTCTCTTTGAGCAAAGTCACTGTGCGTGGGTCTTGAATTTGGCGGCTGCTCTAAGATTGATGACCGATGAGGATGATGAAATACAAAACAAAATAAAGAAACCCTATGCTTTCTGCTCCGATTCGAGCAGCGATAGGTCAGATTACTGCAAATTCAACTATTTTGAGGGCAAAAATGGTATTGGTTTTCTCAAATACGAGGAAAAACTAGTCATTTCTCAAGGAATTGAAGAAATAATTCAGGAAATGGAGACAAATATGGAGAATTTGGAGAAATTTTATGCAGACTCTTGACGGAATTGAAGTGTGTTCCAGGAATTTTAATCGTTCCCAATATAATTCTGAAGTGTGCATTGAAAAAAGCACGGTTTTATGCTAAGAAAAATGTGAAGATAAGGCAATTTTGAATGTGATGGACGATATTGATGGAAATGGAAATAACAAAAGCAGTGAGATTGCTAAGAGGGGTGTGGTGTGGTGGAAAATGTTTTTGAAATACTACGTAGAGTGAGTGCAGATTGGACTGTCTCTATGGCAGCTGCAGTGATGTGGTTTGTGATTTTTGGGTCGTAGATTGTATAAAATGAAGACGACGACTACGGGACTGGAGATTAAGATTACTGTCGATTGATAAAACTTTTCAAATGTGTGTGGTTCCTGCAATTATAAATTTTTAAAGTTATATAATATAACTTTCGAGTTGTTTTAGAAAATCCTGAGTTTGGTTTTGAAAAATTATTATTTTCATATGAAAATAACCTGATAGGGCATCCAAACGATGTATGGTTCGTCAAAATGTGATAACTTCGAAAAATCGATGATTTTTGAAAGTTATATAACTTTCGTTTTGTTCCGAAAAAACCTTTTATAATTCAAAGTACGAGTGTGATTTTGAAAACCGCTTTCTCCATATTAAAATAAACTGATTTATCTTTCCAATAATTCATTATTCGTAAAAATATAAAAACTTCAAAAATTGCTAATTTTTGAAGAGTTATACAACACGACTTTCGTACTGTTCTAAAAAATCTTCATAATTCAAAACACGGGTATGAGTTTCGAAAATCGTTTCTGTCATATTAAAGTAAATTGATAGATCTTTACAATAGTGTATGTTTCGTCAAATTCTAACAGCTTCAAATATCGATAATTTTTTAAGGTATGCATGACTTTTGTATTATTTCGGAAAAATCCTTCATAGCTCAAAATACAAGTGTTGGTTTCAAAAACCGTGTCTTTCATACGAAAGTGTACTGATAGATTTTTTTCAACGATATATGGTTATTCCAAAATCACGCTTCAAGTACTAAATAAGACTTGCCGATATTGGTTATTTTAAAAAAATTAATGATCTTGATTCTTTGTCTAATTTCGGTATTCCGGTGAATAAACAACTATTTTTGCTTGCTGTTTTAGTATTCTTACAAATGGACGGCAAATAGAAGACTATTAGTTTAGTATGCATGAGAAGTACGATTGCCAGTTTAGTACGTGCATTTCATTAAGAATGCAGCGTTCACGTGAATTTTATTTCTGATGAAAGAAAATTTAGAAAATTAATGCATCCAAATGATATATATATATGACGTTAGAAAGGTCATACTAAAGTTAGGAAAAGATATTTGAAAAGCAGCATTTTGTGGAATTTGATTACATAATGTATACAAAACGGTTTCAAATGGATTAGACCAATCCATATCACGACCATATGCATTCCAACAAGCTTCAATGCCTTTAAATTAACGTAAATCCATTTTATTTCCATATTCAAAGGTCTTCTTATTGTTTCTATTAATCCAACCAAAAAAAGGTGGTGGTAGCCATATTGAAGACTATGTGGTGGTTGATTATAGTAGCTTTGGTTTTTCAAGGCTCCACTATGAACGAGGTAGAAGGGTCAGCACAGGCGACCGCGTTGTTTGTGTTTGGAGACTCACTAGTAGATAATGGAAATAACAACTTCCTCGATTCCATTGCTAAATCAAATTACTATCCGTATGGTGTGGATTTCAACAAAGGACCTACTGGCAGATTTTCCAATGGAAGAACATTTGCGGATTATCTTGGTATGCAACTTATTACAATATCTCAATTTAATTGATTCACAATTTTCTATTTTACGTATGTTTCATTTCGTCTATTTATTTCAGGAGATTTATTGGGAGTTCCTTCTCCTCCACCCTTTGCAGATCCCACCACTTCTGGAGCTAGAATCCTTGGAGGAGTTAATTATGCTTCCGCTGCTGCTGGCATCCTTGATGAAACAGGCCAACATTATGTATATAATTACTATTATATATCATGATTCTGATAATATTATTGATAAAAAAAATATTAATTGTCAATCATGTACACATACAGGGACAGAGGTACTCATTAAGTCAACAAGTGATAAATTTTGAGACAACTTTAGGTCAATTGAGGAAGATGATGAGCGGAGCTGACTTGAGCCGATACTTAGCAAAGTCCATAGCACTAGTTGTTATTGGCAGCAATGACTACATCAATAACTATCTCCTGCCCTCTATGTACCCTTCAAGCTACAATTACCGTCCCCCTGAGTTTGCCAACCTTCTTCTAAATCACTATGCTCGACAACTTGTGGTACATTAAATTAGTAACTAATCTTCATGAACAATTACAGTACAACACTATTAATAAATTTCACAATAAAACCATTGGTTTGACGTTGCAGGCATTGTACAGCGTGGGGCTAAGGAAATTTGTGCTACCAGGAATAGCACCCCTTGGATGCATCCCGAACCAACTAGCCACTGGACAGGCCCCTCCAGGAAGATGTGTTGACTACGTGAATCAAATGTTGGGTGCTTTTAATGAAGGGCTCAAGTCGCTAGTGAACATCATGAACAATGGCACCCACCCTGGTGCCATGTTTGTCTATGGAAATTCTTATGGTGCCATTGGTGATATCTTGAACAATCCGTCTAGATTTGGGTTTAGTGTGGTTGATAGAGGATGTTGTGGCATAGGTAGAAATCAAGGGCAGATAACTTGTCTTCCATTTGCGACCCCATGTTACAACAGGAACCAATATGTATTTTGGGATGCCTTCCATCCCACCCAAAAAGCTGATGCCATTCTTGCTCAGAGGGCCTATGCTGGCCCTCCTACTGACTGCCATCCTATGAATGTTCAACAGTTAGCTCTTATTAATTTCTGAAATGTTTTTATGTGCTGTCTTCTCAACTTTCTTTCTATAACATCCTATCCCATTTACATTTCTCTCAATTGAAATTACTTAATCAATAGTTTGTGGTTACCTGATTGGATCATCAAATAATACAATTTGTACTTTGAGAGAGAAAAATAAGATTCTTAAATAAATTAAAAGTTGATCCGTATTACAAGTTTGTTTCATGTTGGTTTCTTAACTTCAATTTGTTTCAAACTGACATACATTTTTCTTTCCATTTGATCATTTTGTCTGTAATCAAGACCAAAATTAATGGCCAGTCTCACGTGGCAAACAGAATACTGCGTGACCCAACACTTTGATGATAAATTAATAGTAAGTTTGCTGCAAAATGAAAGGGAATAACCGGATCTGACAAAGGAAAATTTAACACCAAAATCAAACACCAACCACTTGATCTCTCAACCCAAATTAAAATCTCACTCGTGGTTGCCCAATAACATTAAGAACCAAAATTTTCAAGTTAACATTTCAAAAATCAGATTTAAAGTTTTTTTTTTTTAACAAAATCAGATCATAATTAAACATTCTAATATTAATAATATTATTTAAAATTAATTTAATCTTTATACCCACCCTACCTCTATCCGCCCAAATCATAATTATTTTCCTCTCTCTCTTCTTTCTCAATCTATCTCTCCTCTCTCTTCTTTTTCTTTTAAAATACCGAATCACTATTGGAGATAACGCCGCGTCGGCAAAAACTATGGCATGACACCATAGCGACACGTTGCAGACAAGACCCAGCTCATTTGTTGAACCCTTATCCCGTTTGTTGCCCTAAAACACAAGCATAAAACACAAACGAAACGAGTGGCTACGACGTCATCATGTGTTCGAAGATCTAAGAGCAGCGGGTGGTTTTCATGCTGCTGTGGTTTTCAGCAGTGGCGGCTTCATCTTCGACTTTAATCAAATCTACTTGTGGTGGTTTTCACGTCGTCGTCGTAGTTGTGATGAGGGGCTGTAATAGTGAGATGCTGGCAATGGTGGTGAATCTGCTTGGGGTATGGTGGTGGTGGTGTTGATGCTGATTGTGGTTGTGGTAGTGGTGGTTTGAGGTGGTTTTGGTGATGTCGGTGCGATGGTGGTGCTACAGGTGGTGGCAGATTTGGCATGGCGATGGGGTGTTGGTTTTGATTTTAGTCGTTGGTGTGTTGGTGGTAGTTTCCATATTTTAGTAGTGTCAGGGGTTTGAGGTGGTTTGTTGGTAGTGTAAGTGGAGGTGTTGGCGGTGGGGGTGGCGATTGACGATGGTAATGGTAATGGTGATGGTGGTGCGGTGGTTGTGTGTGGAGATAGCATGGGGTAAGGGTGTTTGTTATCGATCATTCGGTTGATTGTGACCAATAAATTGGTTTACTTGCGACTAATAAGTAATATATGACCAATTATTTGAGATTGTGACCAATAAATTGGATATTTTGTGATCCACGAATAATATGTGACCGATAATTTCTTACCAATAAATAATATGTGACCTAAAATTTTAGTCGTGACTTATAAAATTTGGTGATTGTGACCGATAAATAAATTTGTGATTTGTGATCGATAAAAATTTGAGTCGTGTCGCTATAGTGTCATGCTACTGTTGTTGCCGGCACGTTGTCGTCTCCGACAGTGATTCAGTATTTTAAAAGAAAAAGAAGGGAGAAGGGAGAGAGGAAAAAATTATGGTTTGGGCGGATAGAGGTAGGGTAGGGTAGGGTATGTATATTAATTTAATTTTAAAAATTTATTATTAATATTAGAATGTTTAATTATGATCTGATTTTTGTCAAAAAAAAAATTTAAATCTGATGTTTGAAATGTTAACTTGAAAGTTTTGGTTCTTAATGTTATTGGGCAACCACGAGTGAGGTTTTGATTTGGATCGAGAGATCAAGTGGTTCGTGTTTGATTTTGGTGTTAAAATTTCCTTGGTCAGATCCGGTTATTCCCTTTCATTTTGCAGCAAAATTACTATTAATTTATCATCAAAATTTTGGGTCACATAGTGCTCTGTTAGCCACGTGAGACTGACCATTAATTTTGGTCTTGATTACAGACAAAATGATTAAATGGAAAGAAAAACGTATGTCAATTTGAAACAAATTGAAGTTAAGAAACCAACACGAAGCAAACTTGTAATACGGATCTACTTTTAATTTATTTAAGAATCTTATTTTTCTCTCTCAAAATACAAACTCTATTATTTGATGATCCAATCAGGTAACCACAAACTATTGATTAAGTAATTTCAATTTAGAGAAATGCAAATGGGATAGGATGTTGTAGAAAGAAAGTTGAGAAGATAACACATAAAAACATTTCAGAAATTAATAAGAGCTAACTGTTGAACGTTCATAGGATGGCAGTCAGTAGGAGGGCCCACATAGGCCCTCTGAGCAAGAATGGCATCAACTTTTTGGGTGGGATGGAAGGTAGCCCAAAATACATACTAGTTCCTGTTGTAACATGGGGTCGCAAATGGAAGACAAGTTATCTGTCTTTGGTTTCTCCCTATGCCACAACATCGTCTATCCACCACAATAAACCCAAATCTAGACGGATTGTTCAAGATATCACCAATGGCATCATAAGAATTTCCGTAGACAAACATGGCACCAGGGTGGGTGCCATTGTTCATGATGTTCACTAGCGACTTGAGCCCTTCATTAAACGCACCTAACATTTGATTCACGTAGTCAACACATCTTCCTGGAGGGGCCTGTCTAGTGGCTAGTTGGTTCGGGATGCATTCAAGGGGTGCAATTCCTAGTAGCACAACTTTCCTTAGCCCCACGTTGCACAACGCCTGCAACGTCAAACCAATGGTTTTATTGTGAAATTTATTAATAGTGTTGTACTGTAATTGTTCATGAAGATTAGTTACTAAATTAATGTTCCACAAGTTGTCGAGCATAGTGATTTAGAAGAAGGTTGGCAAACTCAGGGGGACGGTAATTGTAGCTTGAAGGGTACATGGAGGGCAGGAGATAGTTATTGATGTAGTCATTTATGCCAATGACAACGGTCAAGTATCGACTCAAGTCAGCTCCGCTCATCATCTTTCTCAATTGACCTAAAGTTGTCTCGAAATTAATCACTTGTTGACTTAATGAGTACCTATGTCCCTATATGTGTACATGGTTGACAATTAATTTTTTTTTATCAATAGTAGTATCAGAATCATGATATGTAATAGTAATTACATACATAATGTTGGCCTGTTTCATCAAGGATGCCAGCAGCTGCGGCAGCATAATTAACTCATCCAAGGATTTTAGCTCCAGACGTGGTGAGATCTACAAATAAAGGGTGAAGGAGAAGGAACCCCCAATAAATCTCCTCAAATAAATAGATGAATACATAAAATAGAAAATTGTGAATCAATTAAATTGAGATATTGTAACAAGTTGCACCCCAAGATAATCAGCAAATGTTCTTCCATTGGAAAATCAGCCAATAGGCCCTCTGTTGAAATCCACACCATATGAATAGTAATTTGATTTAGCAGTGGAGTTGAGGAAGTTGTTATTTCCATTATCTACTAATGAGTCTCCAAACACAAACAATGCGGTCGCATGTGCTGACCTTTCTACCCCATTCATAGTGGAGCCTTGAGAAACCAAAGCTACCATAATAATCCACCACATAGTCTTCAATATGGCTACCAAAACCTTTTTTTTTTGGTTTGATTAATAGAAACAATAACAAGACCTTTGAATATGGAAATAAAATGGATTCATGTTAATTTAAAGGCATTGAAGCTTGTTGGAATGCAAATGGTTGTGATATGGATTGGTCTAATTCAATTGAAACCATTTTGTATAATTATGTAATCAAATTCCACAAAATGCTGCTTTTCAAATATCTTTTCCTAATTTTAGTATGAACTTTCTAACGTCTTTAAATATTTTTTTTTTCCCATTTGGATGCTTTAATTTTCTAAATTCTCTTCCGTCAGAAATAAAATTCACGTGAACGTTGCATTCTCAATGAAATGCGCATACTAAACTGTCAATCCTACTTCTCATGCATACTAAACTAATAGTCTTCTGTTTGCTGTCCATTTGTAACAATACCAAAACATTAAGCAAAAATAGTTGTTTATTCACTGGAATACTGAAATTAGACAAAGAATTATGATAATTAATTTTTATAAAATAACCAACCCCGGTGAGTCTTATTTAGTACTTGAAGCGTGATTTTGGAATAACCATATACCGTTAAAATCTATCGGTACACTCGTATGAAAGACAAGATTTTTGGAACCCACACTCTTATTTTGAGATATGGAGGTTTTTTTCGAAATAATGCAAAAGTCGTGCACACCTTCAAAAAATTTCGATTTTTCAAAATGTTAGAATTTGACAAACCATACACCATTGAAAAGATCAATCAATTTTTTCATATGTAAGAAATGATTTTTCAAGCCCATACACATTCTTTGAGTTATTGTTTTCAAGAACAGTGTAAAAGTCGTGCAAACCTTAAAAATTATCGATATTCAAAGTTGTTAGAATTTGACGAAACATATACTGTTGTAAAGATCTATCAATTTACTTTCATATGACAGAAACGATTTTCGAAACCCATACCTGTATTTTGAGTTATGAAGATTTTTTAGAACAGTACAAAAGTCGTGTTGTATAACTTTCAAAAATTAGCAATTTTTGAAGTTTTTATATTTATACGAATCATGCACTATTGGAAAGATAAATCAGTTTACTTTAACATGGAGAAAGCGGTTTTCAAATCACACCCGTACTTTGAAGTATAAAAGCTTTTTCAGTTTATTTTCATACAAAAATAATAATTTTTCAAAACCGAACTCATGTTTTAAGATATAAAGGATTTTCCAAAACAACTCGAAAGTTATAGGGGAATTAGTTGAGATGGCCATCCCTTAATGTCATTTTGTTCAAAAGGCCTTTGACTAGTTTTTAAAAAGTAAAAGAAATTTTAATTATTTGAAAGTCTCAAAAGTCCACTTTACCCTTTCCTTACTTAATCAAATAAATGAAGGATTTTGACTTTTTCCTTCTTTCACTTCACTGACGTAAACCATTCTTCCCCAAATTCACAATTGCAAAATTAAACATTCTTCTCCTTCAAATTTCCAAACACTTCTCATTCAAATCAAAAACAATATTTCTCCTTCTTCTTTTGAGACCAAAGATTGTGCAGAGTTTTAAAATCAACATTTTATCTATCAATGGATCTAATATTTGTAATTGAGAAATCTACTTTATTGTCTCTGAAATTTGTTGAAGATTAATGTTTT
>CAIGRK010184314.1:0-12055 GCA_903798315.1 Fraxinus greggii | reverse complement strand
CTACCTCTGGTTGGATATATTCTATAAAGATAACATCTCTTAAAGGAATAAGAATATTGGAATTTCTGGACATTGCTTACTTGAAAAGGATGAAGAAAGAACAAATTGAAAATTAGAAAAAAGAAACCTGAAATTAACCACTGCTTCAAACTCCTTGAATAAGAATTTACCTTGTTGAATAGAGGTCGAATTTGTAATTTTATAGATTTTTTTTTATTTTATTTTATGACTATCAGGCTATGTGTACTTGCGTTTTACAAGTATGAGTTACTTTCAATCTTCGCAAAACATAAAAATTGGATGTTTTGATTCATTTCGAGTCCTTAGTTTTGAGTTTTTAAATTGTATCGTTTGTAGATAACCTACTTGATTTCGAGTATGTCAGGTGCTCTTGTATACATACTTGATCTTTGTTCGCCAGGGAATATCCGATATACTTATATATGATTTTTGATTAATATATTTTACATTTACAGGTAACAAGAAAAACATAAAAATTGGATTATGATACAAGCAATTAACGTATGTTTGTCAAAGCAGAAATTTTTTTTGGATAAAAATAGGGTTTGTCGAACTTTTAGACATAATTATAAACTTTAATAAACATGCTATAAAGTATATATGCAGTAACTAATAACTTTTATTAATCACATTCAATATTATAAAAATTTAACGTATCAAAGATGCAAAATCCAAGTTTACCAGCTTGATGCGATCAAAAAGGCGTAGAATAATAAAAATAAAATAAGAAGTTAAAACTAGAATCATTGATTTTGAATGAAATATTGAGAATTGAACAATCAAAGTTGGTTTATTCAACCGAATATTGAAAATCAATAAATTTCGAAATGCCGTTGATTCACAATCGATAGGATAATTCTTTCTTGTCATATGCATTGGTGGCAGCGAGTGACTGATGAAAAAACTGTTTGGTTCTTATAAATTGGTCAGTGACAACTATTATGTGTTATTATGTCAAGATGTTAGAATTTTCTAGGATGCAATCGGAGTACTCTTTAAGGGAAAAAAAAAAAAACACAGAATATGGAAAGGACACGAAAAAGAAAGGCTTCACAGTTACTTTACCTCTGGAGGGGTGTCCCAAAAAGCTCCTTTTTACTTTCTTTCTCTTTTGTGCTTTCTCTCTCTANGGTTCTTATAAATTGGTCAGTGACAACTATTATGTGTTATTATGTCAAGATGTTAGAATTTTCTAGGATGCAATCGGAGTACTCTTTAAGGGAAAAAAAAAAAAACACAGAATATGGAAAGGACACGAAAAAGAAAGGCTTCACAGTTACTTTACCTCTGGAGGGGTGTCCCAAAAAGCTCCTTTTTACTTTCTCTCTCTTTTGTGCTTTCTCTCTCTATATCTGTATAACTCTTTACTTTCTCTTTCTATATCTATCTATGGAAGTCAAGCAACGCAATATCCCGTGACCTAATAGCCCCAACTCATTTTCACCTCCACAATATATCAATTTCAAGAATAATAATCAATAAAGCAATCTTTCAGAAGTTTCTAGGTTATTTCAACCGCGCCTGTCCTTGTTTGTTTATCATGAATAATGGTGACGACTTTATATTCCTTGTTTCAATTATCAAGTGAATGATACTGTAACTTTACAATGAGATCACCACAGCTTCAGTCGGCGGCGACTGGAAATGAGACGCCACCATTGCCGGGAACTCGATTCCAGTCCACCGTTTCTATACACAAGCTTCGCCGTTTCAATATGCTGATTCTCGTCTTCCGATTCGCCGCCTTCTGCTTCTCTCTTGCCGCCGCGATTTTCATGTTGACTAATTCCAAGGGCTCGGATTTACCCCGCTGGCGAGATTTTGAAGCGTACAGGTAGAAGTAAATGTTGCAAATTTGCTCTGGATTTTACGGCCTTTCTTTTGTTTAGGATAGATTTTGATTTTTCTGGTGGCTGATCGAAGAATTGTTTGTTTAATCGTAGATTTGTAGCTGTTGCAAATTCAATCGTGGCATTGTATTCGCTATTGGAAATTGGAGCTTCAGTTTGGGAAATTTTGAAAGCTTCCACTATTTTACCCGAAATCATACAGGTTTGGTTTGATTTCGGCCACGACCAGGTACATCTTTTCAATATAGTAGTAGTTTTTTTACTTCTTTTAGAACTTGTTTGCTAGATATACTTGTTTGCGAACTCAAAATGTCACAAAATTTATGGCACGTTGATCCTTGGTTAGACTTAGTTGTGTAAAATGGGCGAGATCGACCTAGCCTCACACATGCCATGCTTGATCCGAGGCCTAGACGTGCCAAGTAAGATTGATACTCTACCTTTTAAATTTTAGCAAGTTGATCCTGGGTTAGTTGTGGAAAACAGGTTAGATCAGCCTAGCCTAACACGTGCCATGCTTGGTTCGAGCCCCAAACTTGTCAAGTAAGATTGTAGCAAGTTGATCCTTGGTTAGTTGTGTAAAACTAGATCGTCGTGGCCTAACACGTGCCGTTCTTGGTCCGGTTTGTTTTGGGCCTAGGCATCCAAGCATATTCCTACCACTATCACTAGTTGGCAAGTTTATTCATTTTGACACTTTAACTGTCATATTTATCTTGAAAGGATAATTATATTAAGTTAATTTATAACAGAAAAATTCGTAGTAAAAAGCCTCGACACTTAAAATGCCATAGTTGTCAATTCTTCTACCATCGGACTCGGATCATATCTCCAATGGTTTGTATTTCAGCGATCCATACTGATCATTCTTACATTCGATTTAGGTTAAGAGTGGGTGAGCAGCTCAATAGCAAGACTACCAAAGAAGATAGCAAAACGGGTTATTTTTGTTTGTGCATACATTTTTGTAAAAGTTACCCGAAAAAGTTATATCCATTTTAAAACCTAACTTCAAAATGATGACTTGAAATGTGGTCTAACAGATTTTATTCGAAAGTTTTAGGAGCGTACTTTCTTCTGATTTGAGGAGAACACATAAATATGTACTTTGTAAATGTTAGTCGTCTCCGTCCAGTTTACACTTTTAGAAACGCGATATGCCAACGCATGCTCTAAAACTAATTGAAATCGCAGAACCATATGATTTGTTCTGGGGATCAAAAATTGACTTGAGATTGCATGAAGCACGAAATTCTATTTTTGTCTAGAAATAATATGGACAGAAGTAGCCCCTGTTAGATAAATACTGACTTAATATAGACTACCAAGAACCTGAATTGATGTAATGAAATTTGTTACGTGGTTTTATTTATAATTTCATTATCTATATTCAAGTGGTGGCACACACATCCTTTCTCTAAATAATTTGAGAGAGAGAAATGTGACAGATTTGGTACTTGGTTGAAGGTATTTGCATATGTGTTGCTATCAGCCAACTCGGCAGGGGCGACATTGGCTCGAACTTTAAAGGAAACGAACACTTGTACGGCATTTTGCATTCAATCGGACATTTCCATAGCCTTAGGATTCGCCGGCTTTCTCTTCATAGGGATCTCTTCAATGTTGTCTGGTTTTCGGGTAGCAAATTTCATTGTCAACTATTCTGGTTTTTATTTGTAATTTTTCATTTTCGTTCTCCCTTAAACCTCTCTCTATTGTCGCACCTATATAATCCTATTGTTCACATTAAAGGCTTATTTGTTTATTTGTTCATGTATTTAGTGCCCTTTTATTTTCAATGATCATTGTATTTCTTGGGAAAAGTTTCATTATTAAAATATTTTTTGATGTATTTATAAAAAAAGGATGAGCCACATCCTTGACGGCCCCCATCTGCCCTGCCCTGCCCTGGGCCTTGGTGAATGAGGTAAATCGCAGGTTATGCTTCCAAGGGTACATGGTGGTATTGGAATGTATTTTATTATACTTAGAAGTTACAAAGAATTAATGCTTTTTACAAGATTGAAATACAAGAGCAACATATAGTTGTAAACAAATGGCCCTCTAACGATGAGAAGTTTAAAGAAGTTTTAAGACTTCAATGATCTCGTCCCTTATCCAAGAAATCCTCTGAAGATGGTCCGAAGTTGAAGCAGCTCAAGTTTTGAGCAAAATGTCATTTGCGCGCTTTTGCTCTATTTCGAGCCTGGAGTTCCCAACGGCAATTTTGGCATCAAGCCAATTGATGACATCCGAAAACACTATTTCAATATTCTCCGGCAACTCACCATAAGTAAGAGAATGCCACATCCCTGGATACAACTTGAAGGTCTTGTCTGTACTAGAAGCCGACTCATAGAGAAGTTTGCTGACAGATGGGTCGGTGACTTTATCATCTCCCCCATGAACAATCAAGAATGGAAGTGAAACCTCTTCAAGTCTTGTCTCTAATTCCATGCTGACTTTTAGGAGTTGGTTTCCAGTTAGAAGACGGGGCTTTCCCTTGTAACAATATGGGTTTGATCTAACCTGTCATTTTTCAAAGGAAATAATTGGCATTTTTGTTTAAGTTATTGCTTAAAAGTTAAAAAACAACTAGGCTGAAATCCGAAAATATAAAGAAAAAAATTTACCTCGTCCCTTATATCTTGAACCCTGAAGGCGACGTCAATAATATCTGGAGTTGGAATAATTTTCCAGGTGGGGATGACGCGAGAGAGCTTGGTCAGAACATTCACAACCACTGGATGTGGCCGTATATCGTCAGCGATCTGCATATAAAATTAGCAAGTTCCAATTATTTAAACACCTTGCCAAGCCCAAAAATCAACTTGACAGTGACAAAGTTGACCATTTGCTTCTACCTCTTTCCTTCTTTTGCTTTTTTTTTTCTTAGAATTAAGTCGGATGTACATAGGGAAGTGTTACCGACCTTCACATGCGCCGGACCCACCTGATTAAAAATTCGTTCGAATTCCCCAAGGCTCTATGAACCAGAGCCTCTGTACACCAAGCATCGTCCTTTTTCTTATTCTTTTAGGAGCAAACTTTTGAAAGTGTCTCTCTGTTACTTTGAATATTGATTTATTTTGAATATTGATTTCACCAAACCCCCCAACTTAAAACATTTTTGTTTCTTTTGCTTACTTTTTCTTATTCTAAAATACATTTTTTTTTCCAAAAAAATAGGCATCAAACAGACTCTTTAAGTTTTTGACGGTGTCTTCCTACAAGACATCGTGGTGATGATAATCAACAGTAATACAATACTTACAAAATTTGGTAATAGCCATGTCAATAGAATTACAATTTCCGAATTATTTAAATTTCATTACGTGATAGATATTTCATTAAGACAAGTCGATAAAGGATGAACACGGCTAGACACTACAATGGACAAAAAATAAAAAAAAAAAAATTGACATACCTTACACATGGGCGCAACAAGGACGCCCCCGTCCCAATAATTTGACTTCTTCCTGTGTAAAAGGAGTAGTACAGCTCCTCCCATCGATTCTCCCATTAAAATCCTCATCTTTTTCTTATTTCCTTTCTTTTCTGCATACAATTAATTCCACAGTCAGCAGGGGGAAACCCTCGTGATTCTAATATTTTATTAAACACGATTAAAGAGACAGTCAAACTTGAGTTAATTACGAACCACAAATGCTGGTAAAGTGATCAGAACAGTCATTAACAAGATACTCAAAATTAGGAATATAACCAGGAAGGCCAGATGACTTTCCATGGCCTTCATAGTCCATTCCATAAACTCCATAACCAGCCTTTGCAAGTCTAGTTCCACACCCTGTTCCAATCAAACCACACCCTATTAAGGTTGGACTCGACAATATTAAGGTTGTCTTTATTATACTAATATCCGTGTGTGAAGCGAGATATCGACCTTTCATTGATGTTGTGCTTTCCATGGCATATCCATGGCACAAGAAGATTAAAGCTTTCGGTTCGCAATGCACAGGCAACCATCTGCATGTGAAAAGCTTCATTCCTCTTGAATTCATTATATATTCCTGAAAAAGTTAATTTTTAATCAGATTAATAAACCCCTTCAGTGAGAGATAATTATAATCATAAAACTAGGCTTTACCTCTTCATATCGGATGCTGCTATCTTCAACAACAGTCTCCTACAAGTATTAAGAAAGAAAAAGAAACGAGTTATAGAAATTCCTTAAAACAAGAATAACGATCGAAATCATCAACTTCAACACAAATGATGCATACCATGATAAGGGGATTCTGTATCTATAGAGTTGATTGGAGAAAAATAAGAAGAAATTTGAGAGAGAGAGAGGAGATATGAGAGATGTTGAGGATGAACCAATATTTATATGGATTAAGAAACGCGTGGGGCCTTAAAGACAAGTTGAACTCGGATTAGGACTTCTCGCCGTGGAGTCAACTGTTAACAGCTAAATGTTATATCTGCAGAAGTTAAAGTACGAAAAACTGAAAAAGAATGGAGAGAGAAGTAGATGGAAACTCTCTAATTTAGATAAGATTTTTAAGGAGAAAATCTTGGTATTTGTTAATATTTTTTCACAATAAAAATCCATGTTTTCCTATGAAACTGTCAACCATACAACCTATGAAACTATATCGTGAAAAAAAATTCCATTATACTTAAATATTGTTTCTCAATATTTGCTCAACTTAAAAGTTTATAGTTATTGTACTTTTAACTATGTTTCTAATTCGTACGTTATCTTCTTATATTTGAAAATTAACAAATTTGTTGATGGGACGAGTGAAATTTTAATTTTTGTTGAGAAATAACTTTGAAAGTATAATGGCTATTCGAAAAAAAAATCGTAACATTTGGTGAATATCGGGGAAACAACTTTAAAAAATGCAATGACTAATTGAAAACATTTTAGTCCCTATTTGAAGTCCATTAAATCAAAACTCTTTTTTTTTTTAAACTGATTTTCATGTCACTTTTATTTCTATTATAACCCACAATTCCCATTTTTGGTAGAAAATGCACGTGTATATATTATGACTTTCATTGTTAACAAATATTCAATGTACACATCATTAAAATAAAAACATGTTTTTTTTTTTTCAAGTAGAGTTACTATTTCATCCAGCGAGACACGCTAATTATTATTATTTTTTTACAAATTAACATCGAAAAAGATATCATTTTATTATTATTATTATTATTTTTTAAGTCTGCATTATCCATTCGTTGGTCTATATACCATACACGTTCTACCAAATTAGATTTCAATATAATAATAAAGTCTTAGTCACAGTAAATTTGAATACCGTTAATTGAATTTAAATAAATAAATAATTGATACTCGCTATCATTGGCCATATCCTAGCAAATTATTTGCTTACACGATTACACGTATGACAAAAATATGATAGAGAAGTTTTTGTTAGTGCGTAGTGAACCGGGTGGAGCGGATGGAGTCGGCAAATTTGACAAAGAAATCGGGTCGGGTCACTTTGTTTATTTTTATCACGACATTCACAACGCCACAACTTGCACTGCCTGCTATTAAGTCCGTACAACGCGCTTCCACGGACCGTTAAATGAGCCCATTTAACCTGGGCCGGCCTTCGTCTGACACTTTCTAGGAACAATTGCATGTATTGGTCCTTAAATCTTTTGTTTCAACATTTAATTCTCTATTTGGTTTAGATTAAAATCCAATTTTTAATAAATTTTGATAAAAAAAATAATAAAATATATGGTTGAAAAGTTTATAAAAATTGTGAATATGTGGTAAAAGATAAATTTACAAAAAAACATGCCTTTGGGAAATAAGTTAACCTCGTGAGCTATATCTCTTGACATGTCATAAAGCTAAACGATTGTGTCCCCGTAACGAAAAATCTAGATAACTTCCATTGGTAAGATAATAAATTTTTTTAACTAAATTGACTCGTTTTAAAGGTTGGATATTTATTTTCGGACTTGAGCACTAATTTACGAGCCAATAGTTCACTTTTCTCCATTTTTGCCCTGCTAAATTATTTACGTAAACCTAAAAAGTTGTTGTTTATAAAAATAAAACTACTTCAATATATCAAGTTAGAAAAAAGAAAAAAAAAATAATTTACTTCTTTTATCGTAATTAAGAATTTAATTTAAATTGTTGACATGTACAAAATCTTTTACAAAAATGTATATATAAATGACATTGTATCTAGAGTAAAAGTCGTCTTAAATAACAGAAAAGACTTTTAACCTTCCAAATCTAATGCAATATATAGTGATTACGATTGACAAATTATTATTGCATTACATCTCTTTTTCAAATTAATCTTATCATATTTTTCAGCAAAAAAAAAAAAAAAATTCTTAATTTTTGTCACTTAGCATAACTTTTTTCAACAATATTGTTGAGAGCAAGTGGCTTACTACTTCTATTTTATTATTCTAGTGTTGATTGTCACAACCCAGATTTGCCAATAGAAAATGCTTGAAGTGACTAGTGATGAAGGGCAACTAGGCAAGCCAAAGTTGATTTTTTTTGGAGATGTTTCCTCCTTTGTGTGGGTCAATCAAATCTACAGTAGTTGCCCTTTCTAGATAGTAGAGTAATTTGGCCCCCTCTTCATCACACATTCTTCCAAAATACATTTTTTTAAATTTTATTTACAACCAGACATTCTTTGATAAAATAATATTTTTCATCATATCAATAATTTTTTCTTACTTTTTAATCGTATATTTATCATCATATCACTATTTAAAATACATTTTTTCTCAATAATATTCATCAAACACTGATTTTTTTTTTTTGATTAAATATAGAATATTTTGAGGGGTGGGGTCCTTTTTATTTTAATTGCCCTTTGATTTTACGACATTAACATGTAATGATCAACAATTGGTTGATTTACCCTTTTTTCCACAAGTTTATTGTTGAATTCTAAGGTTATAATTACATCAACACTTTCAATAATTATTTTATGTCTTCAGTGCATGATATATGAACTGGTGTAATATGTTAATTTTTTTTTCATTTTACTTTAATAATTTTTAATTTATTTTACCAACACGTGTTATTATAATTAATAGGACAATAATACATGTAGATAATTGGAAGTAGTTAGGCAACTTTGGATAATGACAATTAAATCAAATATACTTTAATACATAAAAGTACTTTGACAATTTTGTAAGAATAATAAATTTTCTTTAATTACAATATGAGTGGCATGAAGAACCATATGTCACTAGATAGCTTTAAAAAAAAAAAAATTAACTACTACGGAGAAAACAATTAGCCTAAGAACGACTTCGAGTTATGTGTAACATCTAAAAGATAATATCTAAAGAGAGTGAACGAATAATCTTCAAAAAATGATATATAAAACCTTTTCACTTGACAACTTCAATATCTAACGAATGTCTACATTTTCAAAATTGAAATACTTTTAAGATGAGTGAATATGCTTTTAGTGAAAATAGGGTAATCAAACGAGTTCAAAATATTTCGTCGAATTAAATAACGAATTAATTGGGCATTCTTTCTTCGATTCAATAAAAAGTAACGTATGGTTTAACAATATCATTCACGTCACTTGCAAAATAGAGTGATGAATTATATAATATTGTTGTAAATATAGTGACGTGACGTTCACTATAAAAAAATGTTCGATGACAAAATTCTGACAACTTATACTCAATTGCCGTTCCTTTAAATAATATAGAATTATGTTATTTGTACATTATTTGGTGACATCTTTGTTGACATTGTGTGTGTTGTCAAAATTTGCGCCATTAATTATCTTAAATGTCGTTAAAATCAAGGGAAAAAATGTTGAACACCTCACACAATGTCAACTAGATTATACCTGTAGCAAAACTGAATAATCTATGTTCCATTTTTGTAATTTATAATAAACTCACCCCTAATTATTAGACTAGTCCAAATTTATCAGCCAATCCAAATCATTTACAGTTTGTGGATTATATGTACCTACTTCAGCAAATCACCTTTTTTTTTTTTTAATCTGTAGGTCGTATTTTTCCTATTATTTTTTTTGTGTAATTATATTATCCATCACATTTTAATCGCACTTAAAGTTCTCAATCTTTTCTCATCGTAATATTTATTTTTCTAACTTTTTTACTACACATTCTTATTCTACTTTCATTAATAATAGCACATCTAAAATCTGACAATGATTTTTGTCCAAATGTTCGTTGGGAGAGCATAAAAGATAATATTTATTGATGCAAAAGCGCAATAAAGCTATTTTTCCTCCATTTCAAAGCATGTACACTAAATATTTTTGAATAAAGTCGTCATCAAGGACGATGTGTTTTAATTAATGAAAATTTGAGAATACAAATTTAAAGAGAAAAAAGTAGAAAACATAAGTATTACAATGAGCAAAAGTTGAGGACTCTAAGAATAATTAAAAACATAAGTGCTCTTATTTTTTGACGGATCAAAATCAATGTCTTAATAGCAATTTTCATACGACACGACAATGACTTCTAACATAAATAAAGGCCAGTCGAGCCCTAAATCCGCCTCTGATCATGTGCCAATCTCCTTAACATGCATGTCCGTATTTCGTAAATGGGCGGAGATAATAACTGAATTCAAAATTCAAAATCATTTTTGTCTCAAGTTATTAAAAATAAATGAATCTTTTATTTATTACAACATTATCATGTCACCATGACGCCATAAATAATTTCTTTTCATATAAAATTTCATAAATAGGTAGGCATGGCTTCCAATTCCAATTTAAAATATTATACATTGACATTATTGGGCTGTCATTAACTCTCGAATTTATTGGACCAATCTTGCAATCGGTAGATTATTTTGACCAATTTATTGGACCAATCATATAGTTGTAAATGGTCGAACATTCACATTGATGTCAAAATTGAGGTTGAACTCCATCATAATATAATAGAATAATGTTATCTAATATCACTGATGTTACAACGTTAGTTTAGCTGATACTGTATAATAGACTCAATGAAAGGTATAATTAAGTAACACATTTAATTGTATCTCTTATATAAAGTCATGAAAACTAGTATTTTAATATCAGTGATACTAAATAACACTAATCTAAATTTCTCGTTCCATTTATTATTTTAAGAGGTTCTGTTTATGAGCATCATCAAACTATGTTTATTGATTTGATGATCCCTATAGGATATGATAAGTGATAATTAATTATTGGAGATATTTGCAGTAGCTACAAATATGATTCTTAATTAAAAAGGTCAAGATATAATACATGTTTAATGTAGCTATTGGTCAAAAAGTATCTTCTGTGGCTCGGAGGTGACTATTTTATAGGAAAGGGGGCGATGATATACTCCATTTTCTGGTAGTCGGAACAAGGGATTACCCTGCTAAATTACTATACCTTGCACCTTGTAGAGGAGTAGCTTTGGCGAATATTTTATGTACTATAAATAACACACGTTAAGAGTCATTTATGATGATATTTCCAAACAAGTTCAATCTTATCGCCAAATGTATCTTCTATTACAAAGACCGCTAACCGCCTGATCGTAAAGTTTATCCATAATATGTTTTTATTCTTATAATAAAGTTTCAATTTTCTAAATTGATACCATATTGAAATATTTGTCAAATTATGACTTATTTTTATCCAAAATTACTTCGTACAATACCAAACTAGACAATGATTCATAAATTCACGTGAACAATATGCCTATTTCAAGAATACGAATAAACAAAATTAAGCTTTCACTCCACCAGACATGATATAGTTTTCTTTTTCTAAATGGATATCAATAGTTTCTTTTTCTAAAATCTATAAAAATTGCTCCACAAGCGACGAGACATCGAATGTAGAAGTAAAGATGGGTAGGGTGAATATCACGTGACATACTTTAAAACAAAAAAAAAAAACCATCACGGGTTACATCTAATTGAAACTCATTACTAGATGACGACATTACCTTGAAATTTCAGATTTTATATCTTGAAAAATTGTTCCAATATCATCGAGTTCTGGGATGTAGAGGAAAGGAATTCAACCGTGAATATTCAACAAGCGACATTGATTGTTATTGCCCATCATCTGTTTTTTGAATTTCTTCATCGATTTAGGAAATGGTATTAATGCTAAAACGTGAAAATAGGCTGGATACAAATTGGGTCAGTTACATAATGGGTGGATGCTATTATTTTAGAAAGA
>CAIGRK010184288.1:0-17906 GCA_903798315.1 Fraxinus greggii | reverse complement strand
TTGATTTTAATCCCATTATTTCATATGTTGATGTTCACATTTTAATTCAATAAACAAATTCTTTTCGATCAATTCACGAGAACCATAAATTATTGAACTCTCTAAGTCATTCATCCATCTCCCCGTGGATGCGATACCCCAAAGCTGCACTACAACTACCGCAATATTCTTTGGGCGTAATCAATGCTCTTCCAAACACTTGAAGAAAAAGGGCATTAAAAAAATAAATGATGACATGTCTCCTCATGTGAAGCACAAAAACTGCAATTTCGATCAATATCCAAGTAATGCAATTTATCTTTAGTGAGTAACTTGGATTAAGCTCCCAACTACAACATAAATGAGTGATTTGGAGTGATGAAGTGTTTCCAAACATCCGTTGCCCAGCACTTAACATTTCCCTTAGGCCGAAAAAAATCATGTCTTCGTTACACAAATATTCTCACCATTTATCCATGCAATGTTGCTGAAAATCTGTTGCGCTGCCTCCAAAGTGGGCTGCTCGGTCTATCTTTGTGCAAAAAATAGCTTTAAATCTTTCCTAATTCCAGCATTTTTTTGAAGAGAGGTGAGTGATCATTCCTAGGCAAGACCTCCCAAATACTAGCTCCTTTAAGGTAAAATTGATCTACCCAACGAATCCACAATGTGTCCTTTTTATGATGGATATTCCACAACAATTTGGCAAGTAATGTAGAATTCCAACTTTTCATGTCTCTAAAGCCCAAACCCCCTTCCTTTTTCGGTAAGAAAATATCCATCCAAGCAACCAAAGGCTTTTTGACCCCTGAAGAAAGTTACGGCAAAGACTTATGATCCTTGAAATAATTGTAGCTGGAATAGGTAGCAAAGAAAGCCAAAAACATCCGACTCCTTGAAGCACCGCTCTATCAATTCCGCTCTCCCCGCATAGGACAAAGAAGAGCACGTCCAAGCACTTATATAAGCTGTGATTTTATCCAAAAAGGAGCAAAACAACTTACCTTAAACTTCTCGGAAGCAAGTGGAATGCTCAAATATCGAAAAGGCATTGTACCCCTCGGAATAGTGGTAAGTTCTTGGATTTCCTCAAGCTCTTGCCCGTGTATTCCAGTTGTAAATAAGCTAGATTTAAGATTATTCATCCTTAATCTCGATGCACTCCTAAAGTTGTTTAAGCAATCTATCAAAATTTTCACCAAAATGAACTCTCCCCTTGTAAAGAGTATTAGATCTTCTGTAAACGCAAGGTGTGTAATCTTTGACGAGCCACATTTGGGATGCTAGTTAAAGTGACTCTCATTCGTGGTAGCCTTTAGCATTCTTGAAAGATATTCAATACATAAAACAAACAAGAATGGTGAAAGTGGGTCACCTTGCCTTAAGCCTTTCCTTCCTTTGAAAAAACCATGTATGCTTCCATTCAATGCAGCGGAGTAAGTGGGCGTGGTGACACATTCCATAACCCAACCAATGAACTTAGTAGGGAAGCATAACCCCTCGAGCATTTGCTTTAAGAATCCCCAATCAACCGAGTCATATGCCTTACGAAGATCAACCTTAAGTAGACATCTTGGAGCAACTCGTTTTTGGTTGTATTGCCATATGAGCTCTTGAGCTAAATGGATGTTTTCCATCATACTCCTACCATAAACAAATGTGGATTGGGCTTGGTCAACAATGCTACCCAAAAATAGGCTTCAAACTAGATGCAAGGATCTTCGCGATAACCTTGTAGAACACATTGCAACAAGAAATAGGCCTATAGTCTCCAACAATCATAGTGTGACTAAATTTTGGACCCAAGGCAATAATCGTATGATTCACTTGTTTAAGAAGAGAACCCAATTTGAAAAATCTTTAATGGCCTCAACAAAATCAACTCCAACAATCCCCTATGCTTTCTTGAAAAAACATGATGAGTAACCATCCGGCCCGAGAGACTTCTCATCACCAATATCAAAAAGTGCCCCCTTAACTTTTTGGCTAGAAATATCTCGAACAAGGGAAACACCTTGCTCCAAAGTCACCAATGGACCCTCATTTAAAAAAAATATGCTAAATGGACAAATTTGGACAACTTGCACCAAGTAAAGAACTATAGAATTTGATGAACTCATGAGCAACTTTCTCTTGCGACGTGGTATAGCATCCATCCTCCTTAAGAACTTTTACAATAAAATTCTTTCTCATGTTACACTTTACCATAGTGTGAAAAATTTTGGTACACTTATCACTATTGATAAAGAAATTGCATTTAGCTTGTTGAAAGTAGAAACTCTGTTCCGCTTTACATAATCCAAAAGCCATAAGTTGTTATTGTTGGTTTGTGGGCTGATCATGGAGCATTTTTTGACCATCCTCCAACACAATTTTAGCAATGTTGGCCCTAGTAGATATGTGTTCAAAATGTTTAGCATTTAGTGCCTTCAATGTTCCCTTCAAATTTTACAATTTCTTGCAAACCACAAATTGTTTTGTCCCTCCATCAATGAAATTCCAGCCCCTTTATACTACTTTCGAAAAATCCTTATAGTTCATCCACATGTTGAAGAATTTAAAAGGCCTCCTATTGCTTCCTTCCCACTCCATAACCAAGACAATACACGGAGAATGATCAGAAAGAAGACGAAAAAAAATCAGCACAACCATTAGCAACATTTTGCATCCAAGCTTCATTCAACATAGCCCTATCGAGCTTACTCTACATAGAATTGTTGGTCCAAGTGTAAAGACAACCCGTGAACCTTAAATCTGTGAGACCAAATTTAAGGCAACAATTGGAAAAATCCTTCAATTCATATGGCGTCACCTCCGCACCATTACATTTTTCATCAAACTTCGAAACATTATTGAAATCCCCAAGCACCAACCAAGGCAAGGATACACTCAAGTTCATGATACTACTCCAAAGTGGCCTCCGAGTATCAATAGAATGGAATGCATAAACAAAACTAATATGAAAGGTATATGAGGTTACCTTACAAGTAGCAATACAATGGATAACATGTGGTGTACTCTCCACCACCTCCAAAAAGACCTCCGTAGGATTCCATAAAATCAAAATGATCCCGGCTTGATGAGTGCAAAAATTGTTAGCTTGCAACAACTCGTTGAATTTATTCCACATAATACGATCCAATTTTGGTTCCCCAAGTTTTGTCTCCAAAACTCCCACAACATCAATATTGTGTTTCTTGATGAATTCCCGAACTCCGTTTTATTTTTGGGGTAGGTTCAAACCCCTAATATTCCGTGAGGAAATCTTTATGAAGAAATAACAAGAGTGTTTACCCTCTTGCCAAACTTCTTAGTCATTTTCTTGCCTTTCAAAATCTTCTCTGTCTGCCCCATGGGTTGACTGCCATTGATGTCCCCCTTGGATTGTTGTGAACTTGAACTCTCGGGTATCACGTTCGTTTCACTAATACTCACTTGTAGTATCTTATATGCTTCTGTAGCCTGAACTACCTTTACACTTGCTAACTGTGTGTTACTTGTGCCCACAAGTTATTTTCCCTATTTTCTGCACGCTGCTAAATATGTGCACATGCTGGTTGCTGATTCTGTGTGCACATGGCCTGTTGTAGTGTGCACACGGCATGCTGCGGTGTGTACATGACCTGCTATTGTGAATGTGAAGTCTTAGCCTGTGTGCACACAGCCTGTTGTCCATGTGTGCACGTAGATAACTGCCCATTTGTACAATCCTTCTGCCCCTGCACCTGATTTTTCCTTTTATGTTAGCAACGACAGTAAATTCCTGTTCATTTTCCAGCTGCTATCCATCAGTGTCCACATTAGAATCATCAACATGTTTGTTAACCATTTGTGCTTCCTTCTTACGATCAGTAGCAATTTTATTGTCCAACACTTTCCTAGCCTACATTCTATAGTTACAACCATCTATTGGGTGTCCAAAAACCTTGCAAGAACCACAGAATTTTGGTTCATTCTCCAAAATGATCTCTTAATCACTTATAATGTTATTAGGAAACTTAATCATCACGCTCCTCACGAATTCAATAGATGCATCGACTTCTACGAGAACTCTTTCATAAGATAGTCTTTCTTTTGTGCATGTAAACTTATCGGTGGTGATAGGTTTGCCCACTTTGGAGACTATTTTACCTATTGCGTTTGCACCCCAAAATTCCAAAGGCAATCCCGGTAGATTGATCCAAACCGGCATAGTACGCACTCCCTTGTCATCAAATTCAAAGTAGCGAGGGATCTCCTTGAGCATCAACGGTCGTCCAAAAACAAAATAAGGGCCACCTCATAACACATTTATTCTATCCATTTTTGACTCAAAAATGAACACCAACCACCCACTCGTGTGTACATTTTATTGGTATTTAACCTTCCAAGAGGAGCATAGTTGAAGGAGTGTCGTTTTCCCCGGGAATCGACCGGTGAAATACCCCAACAATTTCGTAGCCCGACTTTCTCAATATGTTCAGCATCATTTTGCTTAACTCCACGACATCCGATGGGTTAACAAATTTCCCCAATTTAACACATTTACCAAAATTTCTATTACCCTTGAAAGGTTCACCCATGGAGCTTCGTCGACTTTATTGCCAATACGAGCATCCTTATTCGTAGCCTGAGATTTGTTACAAGAGCTAGCCGATCCTATCATCAAGTGTAAGGGATGCACTTGGTGAATTCTTATCCATGTCATAAAGTCCTTTCTCGCCTCGAGCATCATCATGGAAACAAGCAATATTGGAACCCCCAACCTGATTAGCATCACGTATAACTTCTACAACATTTTTTGAAATAGCCTCTGGTACAATATGTTTAAGTGGGAGAGGGATCCCACCATGTTGGACCATATTGGTTTTCTTCTTGCCCATTTAAGCAGAGTAAAAAACCCCCCACATGAGCCCAACAATAAGTAAAGCCAGGGAATAGAAGACCAGAGAAGAAGAAAATAGAGAAATCGTGCCAAAAGGAAAGCCCAATAACTAAGCAGCCCCAAATGCACACACAGTCCACAACATAAATAAAGCCAAGGAGAACAGCCACAGTCCACTAGTACTAGAAAAGGCCCAGAAGCACGAGCAACAGGCCCAAAAGCAAAACTAAACTAACCAAAGCCCTTCTCAATAAGCCCAAATGCCAACAACAGCCCAGGCCCACAAATCGGACTAAGGCAGCCTGGGGATAGAGAGGCCCAATAAGGCAGAAAACCTAAAGTCTAGTTTCAAGCATTTATCCATTGGTTTTTAACTCTATTAATAGAGAAACTTTTTGTTGATTAAGGTATCAGAGCCACATTTGGTGAGAGAGTGAAACACGTGAGGTCAAGAGTACAAAAAAGGGAGAGGTGATATAGAGTTGGTAGATGTAGCTCTTTTCAGTTTCACTTGGTTTCTCTTTTGTAGTAGTAACTAATAAAGAGACATGATCTCTGATAATTTTGTGCAGCCAGCTATTTCTCACTTTGATGGTCAATATGACCATTGGAGACCATTGGAGTATGTTGATGGAAAGCTTCTTAAGATCCAAAGAATATTGGTATGTTGTCTCCGATGGAATAGTAGAACTAGCACCTAGAACAATAGTAATGGATACACGGAGAACAGAACTAGAAGGACAACGCTTGAAGGATCTCAAAGTGAAAAATTATCTTTTCTAATCAATTGATCGCTCAATCTTGGAAACCATTCTTTGTAAGGACACGTCCAAGCACATCTGGGATTCCATGAAGAAGAAATACCAAAGTTCTGCAAGGGCAAAGATGCGGCAGCTTCAAGCACTTCATTCGGAGTTGGAAACGCTACGGATGAAATCGGGAGAGATGGTCATAGATTACTTTACACGGATGATGGTAATCGTCAATAAGATGCGGATCCACGGTGACAAGATGGAGGACATCACCATAGTAGAGAAGATTCTTCAGTCCAAAACACCAAAATTTAATCTTGTTGTATGTTCTATCGAAGAAGCCAATGACATTAAGGAACTTTCAATTGATGAATTGCAAAGTTCCTTGCTAGTTCATGAAAAAAAAAAATTAACCAGCAGGAGAAAGAGGAGCAAGCATTGAAGGCTTCAATAGAAAATCACTCACCACCGAGAGGAGATAGAGTACGAAATAGAGGCAAAGGTAGAGGCAGAGGAAACAATGATCGTTCCAACCAATAACAATACCAACACCAGGATAATCAACTTGAAGGAAGAGGAATAGGACGATGAGGCCATCACTCAACTACATATAGATCGAGGTCAGCAGACAAGTCCAATGCGGAGTGCTACATATGTCATAAGTACAGCGACTACAAGTCTGAATGCCAAACTAATTTGAATATCAACACGGAGAGATGTCTAATCTTGTAGAGAAAGAAGAAGAAGTATCCTTGTTAATGATTTGTCATACAAAGGAGGAAACCAACAAGACTTTGTGAAACTTAGACACAGGTTGCAACAATTATATATGTGGAGACAAGTCTTTATTCTCTTATTTGGATGAGTCATTTTGCGATAATGTGAAGTTTGGTGACAACTCTAGAGTCTCAATTATTGGGAAAAGGAAGGGTGACAATCCAAACTAAGGGGGATTCTACTCAAGCAATCTCTAATGTGCTCTTCATTCCAAACTTGAAGACAAATATGCTTAGTGTGGGACAGTTGCAAGAGTTTGAAGAGGATTATAGAGAAGTCTTTGCTCCTGTTACAAGACATGATACCATCAGATTGGTAATTGCATAGGCAGCTCAACAATCATGCCATATCCTCCAATTGGACATGAAATCAGCATTCTTGCATGGTGACCTCTAGGAACAGTTATTTATTGATCAACCTCCTGGTTATGTGAAGCTTGGAAGTGAAAATAAGGTTTGCAAACTCAAAAAGGCATTATACGGGCTAAATTAAGCTCCACGCGCTTGGTACAGTCGTATAGATACTTATTTTTCTAAAGACGGATTTAAGAAGTGTCCATATGAGCATACACTTTTTCCGAAGATTGGATATGGAGAAAAATTGCTCATTGTTTGCTTATATGTTGATGATCTTATTTTCACTGGAAACGATAGTGCCATGTTTGAAAGTTTTAAGAAATCCATGATGATTGAATTTGATATGTTTGATCATGGAAAGATGCATTATTTTTTAGGCATTGAAGTGGTCCAATTAGCAACTGGAATTTCTATTCCTCAAAGGATTATGTGCAAGAAATTTTGGATAGGTTTCAAATGAAAATTGCAAATATGTTAGCACGCCTACTGAAGTGGGTCTGAAGCTTGTTTAAAATTCTGAAGGAAGGAAGATTGATAGCACTCTTTACAAGCAAATTGTAGGGAATTTGATGTATTTAACAGCTACAAGACCTGATATAATTCATGTTGTAGGTCTTATAAGCAGGTTCATGGAGTGTCCAATGGAGATTCATCTCTTAGCTGCAAAAAGAATCTTTCGATACTTGCAAGGAACTGTTAGTTATGAGTTGTTCTATGAGAAAGGAGAAAAGTCAGATTTGTTTGGTTTCACTTATAGTGATTATGCCAGAAATCTAGATGATCGAAAAAGCACTTCAGGATATGTTTTCATGCTTGGTTCGGGAGCTATTTCTTGGTCTTCAAAAATAGCAAGCAATTGTCACTTCGTGAACAACTGAAGTAGAATTTATAGCTGCAACAGCCTGTGCTTGTTAAGTTATTTGGTTGAAGAAAATTCTTGGAGAGCTAAATTTTAAATGTCAAGGGCCTATAACATTTTTTTGTGACAACAGTTCTTCCATCAAACTCTCCAAAAATCATGTTCTACATGGGAGAAGCAAGCATATAGATGTGAAGTTTCACTTCTTGAGAAACTTGACAAACGAAAGAGTAATTGATCTCGTCTACTGCAAGAGAGAAGACCAGATTGCTGATATAATGACCAGATTACTGATATAATATTTAGTTATTATTTATAATACGTATGAATTGTACAAATTTTAAATAAATTATAAAAAATTATATTTATAACGATTTTTTTTAAAAAAAATAAAACACGAGCCAGCTCGGCCCTTTAGGCTCGACCTAAAAGCTCAGTTGAGCCTCTTTTTTTGGCCGAGCTTTTGCTCTGCTCTGTTCGGCTTGACTCGGTTCGACTCGAGCCCAAAAAAGCTCGAACCTATTTTGCTCCAAGTTCGAATTTCGGTTCGTGATTCAATTCGATTCGACTAGTTGACATAGCTAAGTTTGACCATGCCGTTTTCAAAAATATCCCACTTTAACTTACCTTCAAAATAGGTGATCATGGCCCATAATAAATTATTATTTTAAAATTACTTATTTGTTTATAAGTTTTTGTTTTGGTTAGTTGGAAGATAACGAAGCAGAAGGCAAAAATGGAAGAAAAGCTATCATCGGTGGCGAAAACTCTAACACCATCTCCAATACAGCAACTATCTTTTCTTGCTCAAAGATGTGACGCCATTAACCTCGCCGAAGGGGTTCCAGATTTTCCTGCGCCTCTGCATATCAAAAATGCTGCCGTTTCGGCCATCAATTCCGATTTCAATCAGTACAGGTCTTCCATTTTCATCTTCAATTTTTCATTTCTTCATTGAGTTTTGCATTAGAAGTAGAAAATTGTTAAGTTTAGCAAAATTTTTGAATGAGTTGTAAAAAAATGATATTTTGGATTACGTTTTAAGTTCCAACTTCCCCACGGAAAAGTTACTTATATACTTTATAAGTTAATTGGATAACTTGTAAAGCAATATTTTGGATTACTTTTTAAGCTCCCATTTTGCCCCATTATTCCTGGTTAAGTTATAACGAGAGTAATAGTAATTTTTTGGAAAATATATGCTTAAGATAGAATGAAAAGGTTTTAGGTTTACTTGTAATATTATTTGATTGAAGAATGTGTGATTAATACGGTGGAAGAGAAAAATGAATTATAGGCCTGTTTGATGGTGATTAAAATCTAATTAAAATTGAAAATATGGTCGGGTCTCACACGTCTACAATAACGGCTAATTTTTCAATTTTAATCCGATTTTAATCTCTATCGAACACGCCCATAATTTAATAGGAAATAATGAGGGCCAAACATGGCTAAGTTCCAACACTCATCACTAAAAAGTTACTATTTACTTATAAGTAAATTTGCTTCTTTTTAAGCATAGCCAATATGCTAATCAGGGTGGAAAAACACGGTGGGATGGGCTGAAGGCCTGAAACTTAAAATTTTCCAATAAAGTCATGTCATCAGAGATACTCTAATACCACACAAGATTAGTTTAAAAGACTAAGTTCATGATACTCGTTGTGAAGTCTATCACATACTCAAGCAAGGACATATGTCAACCCAAAGATGTCTTATTACATCTTCGTAACTTTTCTTGCCAAATAGGAAATCAATGCCCTCCCGATATCAATGCCCTCCCTATGAAATATAAAGTGACCCTCCCTATGAAATATAAAGTGACTGAAGCATTATAAGTATGAGCAAACGATATATACACACCAATAAAAATTTAAAAAATACCTCATGAGCACTCTTTTGGGACACAAGTCTCAAAGAACTTTGATGATCAATCACTCCAAATAATTGAAAATTTTGGTCAAAAATACAATAAAAAATTACATGATTGTACATCAGTGATCTCAAAATACTATTCGAAGTGAAAATCAGCCTTCTATACCAAGGCATTTTAATCTTGAAGTGGAAAAAATTGACAGGAATATTGAGGGTACATGGAAAATGGATTTATTTCATGTTCGAGTTTGGGTAAGGGGGGTGGCTTTAGTGTAATGAGTACCTGTTGAAGAACCAACATATATATATATATATACATACACACACACATTCTTCTTATGTTCCTACAGGCTGTAACTGGCAGTGATTATGAGGGACCTTATAAGTCACCAATGTCTCTTTATTGATGCCACAGGCATGTGCAAGGGATATGTGATCACGTAGCCCGTAAAATGAAGGAAATGCAAAAACTGGATGTTGACCCCCTCACAGATATAGTTATTTGCTGTGGGCAGTCCGAGGCATTTTCGGCTACCATCTTTGCAAGTATAATGTCTCGGGTCGCACATTCTCGTAGTTAGTCCATTTAAAGATTTCTTTACTTTTAAGGGTGGGTTTATAATGCATGCTTGTCTTTGTTTCATTTCCTCAGTAGTTGAGCAGGGGGATGAGGTGATACTATTTGATCCTTCATATGAAACATATGAAACGTGTATTAGGCTAGCTGGAGGAGTCCCGGTAAGCTGATCTAATTAGTACCTTGTTTTGGAGCAATGGGAAATTTATAATTGTATACTAATTAAGCTAGTGAAAGTTTATAAATACATTGGAGTTATAATTCCCCTTATCTCTTATGGAAAATGACAGGTATATGTAGCTCTCGATCCGCCTAATTGGACGCTGAATCTTGATAAACTAAAGAAGTCTTTTACTACAAAGACAAAAGCCGTAGTTTTGAATAGGTATGGTGTACAACATTTTCTTCCAAAAAGGAAAACAGGGTCACTTGTTTGAAGGGCGAGAGTGTGCGTCTTAATTGGAAAAGTTTTGCAACTATGAGAATTTCTGTATGTTTTATGGCAACTAATTTACTTCTTTGATTTCTGAGGCCTCTACTTATATCGAACTCATTATCTTGTTATAGTAATCTTTTAACCATACATTCTCCAAAAAAATCACTATTACAAAACCTATTCTACATAAAAATGGGGCTTGAACACACCCTAAGAAATTTTGGTCTTTTAAATGATGAAAATCATAGATGATATGCATTTTTTATTTTTACAAGTTCTCGTTTTCCGGCTGGAATCAGCATAAGCTTGAGATTAATGCTAGAGCTTCACATTTCTAATATTTTTGTTGTAACTGTAAAAATAGATAACCTTTTGTTAATTCTCTTTCACTATGAACTGGACGTGCGTCATATTTAAGGTATCTTTACTGCGTTCTTACCCCCATGGCTTTTGTATTAGCAGATGAACAAAATTTATAGAGTTTTAGGCAGTGGAAAATTAAGGTATATCTGTAACTTAAAATTACAAATTTCATAACAAGGCAGTTAATTGATTTCGGACAATATTCATACAAGTTTTTTCTTTTAAAGTCAAACTCATTGCTGAAGTTCTGTTGTGCATAAAACTCGTGAAGATAAACCTGTTGAATCTTCACGAATCATAGTTCTATGGTAATGACATTAACTTTTACGAGTATACTAATACTAGTGACACAGTCCTCACAACCCAACTGGAAAAGTTTTCTCCAAGGATGAGCTAGAGATCATTGCTGGAGCTTGCCAGACCTGGAATATCCTAGCTGTAACAGATGAAGTACGAAAACCATTTGCAACTGTTTATTGTACATGAGCTAGGTGCACAACTTTCTTTGGTTATGTGCATTTCATATTGATCATCTTCTGAGATAATGGCTTCTTTTATGAACAACTAAACACATCTTTATAGACGTTTATTAGTCAAAAAAATATTAGTTTTTTGGATAAATTTGTTGTTCAACTGAGTGTTATTAAGAGGATAATAGAGGATTTAGTCTCATTGCAGTAAGGAATTATAAGAATAAGTAAGCTATTGGTTATGCTTATTAATCTTGAAACTTATCTTAAGTAGTGTTTTCTAGTATGCAGTTGTTTGTTGTTAGCAAGTCGTTCAAATATATTAGGGAGATGGCAGAGGATAAACACAAGCTATCTAATGTACAATGAAGAAATGACTGAAATATAAAGAAAATAATCATGAAGAATCAGCTTTATGCATTTGTCTGGCTAAGCTTAAACTCGGAAATAGGTTATTTGTTTCCATAATAAGTAACTATTTTTGCTTAAAAATAATAAAAAAAATTAACTTGTTTGGATACAAAAAGTTACTTAAAAGTAACCTCTCCTTCTTTTTAAGATAAGCCACAATTTTCAATGTCTAATGACTTTAATCTCACGCAGTATTGTTTGGATACTTGGTTCTAGTTTGACAATTAAAATTTATACCAGATTATACTGGAATGGTGTTTATTTATTGGTAGAGAAATCTGTCATCTCCCTATGCAAATTTTAGTATGCTTCTTCCTTCTGATGTAATATATGTCAAGCAACCAAATGTCATGGATTTGGGAAGTCATATATGTCCATGTTGCTTTCTCTTCTCCTCCTCCTCCTCCTACCTACCTACCTAACTGCAACATTAATTATTAATCTGTTTGGTCCCACAGGTGTATGAGCATATAACTTTTGACAAGGAAAGTCACATATCACTTGCCTCACTACCGGAAATGCAGAAGAGGACCATTGTGACATCTTCCTTGTCAAAAACTTTTAGTGTGACTGGTACAAATCTGTAAACTATCTGAAGTTCGCTTATACTGCCTTTGATGTTTTATTTCTGCCATGCAAACCAGATGCCTTTTATTATGTTTGCCAAAAAAGAGTTTATGTTAAATGTATTACATTGTTAGGATGGAGAATTGGATGGGCAATTGCCCCAGCTTGGATTGCTTCTGCTATTAGAAACATTCATATTAGAATTACAGATTCTGCTCCTGCACCTTTCCAGGAAGCTGCTTTGACTGCTTTGAGGAGTCCGCATTCGTACTTTGATTCATTGAGAAGAGTAAGATTCTGAAGCATTAAGAATTCATCCGAATCGAAGGATTGGTAACAATGAACTATTTCACATCTTAGTCAACTCATATGTAGCATGATAGGTTGTTGATGATGGATTTAAAATCCACCAAAAATTGGAGTTAATTTGAAATTATCTTCATCTATAGATAATTTTTTATTTCATACTCTAGATTTTTAATGTTTAGTGAGATCCTTATATTATTCAAGTGAATTTGTTAATCTGTCCCAATTTATATTCATCATGCAATCCGAATCCATATACTCCAAGTGCAATCTATAGCCTGCTCTATGATAGTTCATCGTATATGTTATAGAAGGAAGTTGTCGATGACCAATTATGCTTTGTGCTTAGGATTATGAATTGAAAAGAGATTTCGTTGTTGACATGCTTGAAAAGGTTGGTTTCAAGATGCAATTTAAGCCCAAGGGTTCCTTTTTTGTATTTGCACCTCTTCCAGAGAGCTGCACTCTTTCTGATGTAAGTACTTACTTTTCTGCACATGCATGCTTGGCTAAGCTTGAAAGTTGCTTTTTAGTAATTTTTTGCCAAACGTGTTTGAGATTTTTTAGAAGTTACTTTTTTGTTTGGATTTTCAGTAGAAAATCTGACCTTTTTGACAGTAAAGTCTTTACGTTTAAACTTAGCCAAACATGCTGATGATAATTGCTGCAAATAGCTGGAAAGTCTTCGATGACATCAATTTTCTCAGTTTTTTTCCTACTGAAGTCATATAAGCAAGCAGAACTATACGGTTATTGGTCATATCCATTGCTCAGGAATTTGTAAAATCCTGGTTTAATGCTAATGTTTTCATCTTATATCACATGCCTCTATGAAGTCCAAAGTCTTAATAATAGTTACATTATTCCATCCTTGAATTCTATGTTGGCTAATGCATAGTAGTTAATTGGTTGTGCGTTTTTTAAACGTAACTACTCTTTCTTTTTTGTTTCTTTTCAAGTCAAGTTTTACGATTTGAGCGTTCTCAAACTAGCGTACGTTTTGTTGGTAAGTGCTATTTTTGACAGATCTATTCAAATATTCCTGAATGCATCTTGTGTTGTATTGGGCTTCCGAAACTTGTTGGATTACCAAAATTAAGGTCAACAATTTCCAATCATTGGTTATTTTATCTTCCACCCAAAAATTTGGCCAGCAAGTACTGTTTCAATCAGAGTAAATTATTTTCTTTCTTTCTTCTTCTTCTTCTTCTTCTTCTTTTCCTTTTTCATTCTTGGACAGATTGCCTTGGTTATTTACAATGTCTTGTGGGTCAAGAATCAAATCAGGGTTGTCCTTGCATATTTTGTTCTTCCGACCAGCCAAAAAGAATAGAACAACAAAGAAAAAATTGAGTTTGAAAATTTTCTCGTGTTTATCATGGTTGGATGAAATTTTGAAATGAGGATAGTGAAAAAAAGCTCCAATGGCACTGGCATTGCAGGTTGAATTCGTCGAGGAATTAATTAAACAAGCAGGGGTGGTGGCAGTACCAGGGTGCGGTTTTTTCCATACAAGTGTATCTGCAAAGGATTCTTCCCAGGCTGCACTTGGCTACCAGAAAAGATATATCAGATTTGCATTCTGCAAAAGCGAAGATACATTGGCTGCTGCTTCAAAGAAGATTAGTGGTCTTGTCGATGGTACCGGAACTTTCAAGCTACTTTAAGTTGTTTAGTTTTATATGATGGAGATGCTACAAGGATCTTAGAACTTGAAAACATAATCAAGTTAAATTTTACTTTTCATATAGACGGCAGAGGTATGAAATAATTTGTAAGAGACTGAAGGAAAGAAAAATGTGTGTAATCTTGGGATCATTTATGCATGGACCTTTGAATTTCTTATGACTGAATCCTAGGTTTTGAGAACCTTGATTATCACGGGAAATCTGAGAGTTTTTAACATTTTTCTCATGTCAATTATGAATGAAAGATTGCTGAAGTTTTCTTGCAATTCAGCCAGCCAGCAATTTCTTGTTTACGCGTATCATTCTTGTCATAGAGAACATTCAATAAAAAACGTTGGAAATCTGCACTATAATTGATAAATTTTACCACGAGTCTCTCTAATATAGTTGTTTGTCTAGTTTAGCTTACAAACGTGATCAGAAAGAGTTGATTAAATTAAAATTTCACAAAATGTGTAAATAATGAGTTGTGAATTCACAAGGCATGGATAAAAAATTTATTTGACGAAATAAAATTATAACATATCATGAAAATCTTTCATTCCAATGTGTGGGGGATCGTTTTTTCTAGGTGAACTTTATTGCTCCTATCTTATTTTTCTCGACCGTACCTTACTTTTTTAAGAGATTAATTGTTGTTCATATATGATACTTGAATTCGGGTCGAAGACGTGGAAAAATTTCAAGAGAATTCCTTATTTTTTCAATTTTTGTCCAGGTGCCACTTGTGCCTGGTGCTGTGGGGTTGCGAGCGATCCTGGTGAACCACTATGTCTTCCGGATCAAGAACCAAATCAGGGATGTCTTGATAATTTTTGTTCTTCTGAGCTGCCAAAAACATTAGAACCTCGCGTACAACAAATTGAGTTCTGAAATTTTGCATTATGATCATGTCGTCACGTTAAGATATGACTTACCCTTCTTAAAGAGCAGTGTTAAAAGTTTCATCGGCATTGACATTGACATTGACATTTGCATTGGCATTGCAGGTCGAATTCGTTGAGGGGTGATAACAGTGACAGGGTGCGGATTCTTCTTTACTATTCTAACGAGTTTTGGAATAGTGATTTTTTGGAAAATATATGGTAAAAAAATAAATGTTAGAAGAAAAGTAATACTCATTCTATTAAAAGTTTTACATACTATTATTGTTGTCACGAGCTAGAGTTATCAAACTTGTGAAGTTGTGATGGATTAAATGGTTAATCTAGCACAATGAAGAGTAATTTAGGACGAAATGAAAATTGAAAGTAAAGAGCACACAACTTAGAATTGTGCACTATCTTCAATGCAAGGGTTATTTTACTTCTATCTTTTTCTCAATATCGAAAAATAAGGATTGTTTTAGTGACGGAATTAGAAATTTATCGTTCTTTCGTATTGGAAAACAATTAATCGAAAACTTCAGAATAACGAGACAAAGATGGTTGTTAGCTCATTAATAATTCTATTTTTTATCATTTAATTATTACTAATCGGGGTAGGTCTTTATTTCGTATTGCATCTTTCGGAATGAAAAAGCGTTAAATGACAATTTCAAACTGGAAACTCAAAGATGGTTGCGATTGCTACTAAAGCATAGATTTAATAATACTCTTTTCATGTTTTTATTTTTATTTCTGTGTCCCCTTTTCTGTCTTATTTACTGGGATATGTTCTTTGCTCGTCGGGGTAAGTTATCTTATCGAAGTAACTTCGTAACACATACTTGTTAATGTTGTGTTTATATTTTTTAAATTTCTATGATGACATCACCTTTTTCAACTTAGTATTGGCCTATGTTCTTCACTCGTCCGTATAAGTTATGGGTATTTTTTCGAAGTGTTAATGACAAACTTCGTAATTCATCTTTTAGATTAAAGAATCTTTAAATGACTAATTCAAAAAAAATAAGTCAAATATAAAATTATGTTTGTTTCATTCACATATTTTGAGAGATTCACAAATATTACGCGCTTATTCTCTATTTTTCTATAATTTAAACCATTTATAAACACTTCTTAAACATGTTTTTGTGTCATTTTAGAGTGCCAATTTAATTTAAATTCTATTTTGATATCAATTTGACTCGCCGTATAATTAAATATAAAAATATGACAATTAAGTACTTAAATAATTCTTCTTCGTATAATCAGAAGACTTGGGGGCAGGACCCCCAAGGCCCTGGTCATGCGTCCCTACTTTTTTTAGTCCCTATTTGGTGGAAATTAAAATTAAATTTTTATGTAAGACGATGATATATGTGACAGAAAAATCGTGATTCATGAAATATGTGATTAAAACATGTATTAAATTAGTATGTATGCTTCTACAAATAAAAATAAAAATATTAATAGTTTTCAACTTTTTATACGTCCAACACGAGCTTGGAGGAAACCAAATATACATACTTTAATCTCTTGCTACGTTGCACACCTTCCAATCTTGCTTCTTGTACAAAAGTCAGAATAATCACGATTTTGCACCCAACAATGCTTGGATGTGCATTCATTTCCTTACACACTTTTTCACGTTTTCTTTATTTTTAAAAATGAAAAAAGTTTTTTTTTATTTGTCTAATGGTATAAATAATTATATAAAAAATAATGTACATGTAACATGATTGTTTTGCGCCGAATTCACAAATCACGAGTCACACGTCATGAAAGACTTGCCAAATGGATTCCAATAGGTGTTAAATAGGGGTCCCTTTTCATGCATATCCTCCCACATCTTTCTATAAACGCAAAGGCTTCATTAAAATCAAATTTTTGTAAAAAAATATATCTTGAAATTTTTGAAAAATGTGTGGTTAAAAAAGAAGAAAAAAATTATATTTAAGTGTAATATTATTTTATTGAATAGTTCGTTTTTGAATAAAATGAAGCCTAAACAATGGCTAAATTATACGGGAACAACACTTCAAATTCTTTATTAAACACCATAGAATCGATGGCTTAAAAGGGTCAGAAACAATGATGTCAAGACATCATCGCTAACTTGGCCAAGTAGGACAAGCCCCAGTAGTGGCACCAAACTTGCTAAGATAATTTACAAAATTTAAAACGTCTTCGTTTGTTTTGTATACATACCCGACGTAATGCATGTCATAGACAAGCTCCCTCTGCCTCTAAAGGTCGAGCTTGAATGGAATCATCTGTCGTCACCTTGCTCTGAAAGACATTGATAAAAACTCTGGCATGTTTAATGTTAGAATAAGAAATAGAAAGGACTGAAAAAACCACCGTTCTGCTAGACATTGCCTAGGCATGAAGCGAGCACAAAACGCTCAGCCTCATGCTTTTTCGCACTTCTTTTATTATTTTTTCACGTTTAGGCGAACTTTTTTCAATATAGTATTTTATAATTTTATGTGTTTGGTAGATATTATTGTAATTATTAAATAATTTTTAAATTGATTTAAAATATTAAAATAAGAAAATGCTTTTTCACCCTTAGGTTTCGCCTAGACTAAGTGTCAAGGACCGTAGTTTTACCTAAATCCCTTGACCCAATCGCAGCCGTAATTTATCCAACTTCGACCGCACATTGTAAATATTAGTTCAAATTTGAGTTGTAATTTCCATTCCATTGTAATAGTTATTTCAATTGTAAAATAACTCTGATATTGGTAAACTTTTAGTATG
>CAIGRK010184229.1:0-21352 GCA_903798315.1 Fraxinus greggii | reverse complement strand
TCGGACCAAACCGTTAGGTTTAGGTTTGAGTTTTTTTCAAACCGGTCAAAACGGTTTGGTTTAGGTTCGAGTTTTTCTCAAACCGTTTAAAACGATTTGGTTTGAAAATTTGTCAAAAACCGGTAAAATCGGACCGCTTACACCCCTAATTTTTGCAACAAGCATATAATTGGCAATTTTTGGAAATTCCCCCTTTTAAACCATCCAATTATATATTAACACGTGTTACCTGTATGATTGTTTATTGTGTTTAATACATATTTTTTAAGAGAGAGTGCAATTTTTTTATGATGTGAATGTGAATGTGTGGTTGAAAAAAAAAAGAAAAGTTATTAATATTATAGAAAATATTATTTTATTGAAAAATGTGGAAATGAGTTGAAGAATGACTCAAACAGGGCTAAGAGTGTGTTTGAGTCACATTATTTTGGAAGAATGTATTTTGAAATAGTAATTTGATGGAGAATTTGTGGTTGAAAAAGAAGGAAAAATTATATATGTAATGTAAAATATTATTTTATTAAAAATATGTAGTTAAAAATGAGTAGAAAAATGAAAATATAGAAAGGAGTTTCCCCAAGAGGGAAAGAATCGTCTGGTTTGGCGCACACGTTAGAATACTGGTTAAACTTACGCCCACGCTCCGCTCTCATTTTCAAGATCCAAAATCCCGAAGAAGAAGAAAAGAAAAAAGGAAAAAAAAAATGATTATTACTCATCAATCCAGCCGTTAAACCAGGGTCCACGAGTAGTCTGTGCCCTCGTTCATGGCTTCTTGAGATCCCCCATTCTTCCATCTCAAAATCTAATTTCTATAGTACTTTGAGCATTTCAAATTCAGCTAGAGCATTTTTTGTAATCCTTTTACCTTAGTGTGTATTTTCTTCTGTTATGGTACTTTCTTTTCTTGTACAATCTTGTACCTTTGCCTGTAATAATAAGTGTATCACATTTTCAAGATAACGACTGGTTCGAAGATCAGAGATGCGGAGTTTCAGTCAGGTCACTGTTTTTTCCATTTTTTTCTGTCTTTTCGTATCTGGGACCTCCTCGATTGATGATCTTCATCAGGCGTAAGTTTTTTTTCTTGATAAGGGTTCGTTATGGTTTCTTTAATCTTGGTGATGCATTGTGTTTTTCTTAATTTCTGGTGTGAAAAAAATGTTATCTTGGAAGGTTGAAGAGAAAAAAATCGTTCTTATGCTTTAGATTAATATTTAAAGTTTATTATCCGTGTTTATTTTAAATGTTCTATTCACTTGGCGGTCTCTGCTACCTTCTTGGGGCTATATGGTATTCACAGTTGGAATTTTTCATTCATAAATCATAAGATTGTGATGATGGAGTTTGAGTGAGGGGAGTTTTCTATTTTGTAGTTTACTAAGAAATAAAAATAAATAAATGTTTATGGGAATTTTTCTGAACAGAGACAAAATATCAGTAACTATGGTGAAGTCAGTTTTCTGACCTAGAATGGAGCAATGTGGAAATACTGTAAAGTATTTCGGATCTTTGTTATCAGCAGTATTTAAACCATGCCTTCCTTTAAAATCCAAAACGGGTAGTCATGAGTTAGATCCTTACAGTTCTTAGGCCTGCACACGTGTTACAAATGTGTGGAAGGATCTATGGACATTTGCAGGCGATAAACTAAATAAAGAAAGATAAATAAGAGATATTTGTTGTTGAGCCCTCTGGCATACACGCTCAAGTGAAGAGGATAAAAAAATTTCTATTGTATCATCGGGTGCAAATAATTGATTAAACTCCAAAACACATAGAATTGAATTGTTCTGATTTTTAACCTAATATGTCTAAATATAAATATGAAATTTGGTCCTTAACCCTTAGCCATTCGCTTATCTAAGCTAGCAAGAAATTCTAACAACTGCACGAGGAACCATACGTCACATAAGCATCTCGTTCTTATATCTGTTCCTTGAGCTGGCCGTTTATATTGGTGACTTAACATGGGCATCAGATGTATCATTTGTTCACCTACATATTCATGAATGTTTTGGGAAGTTTTAGGGGACATGCCACCACAAATGGTACTCATGGAGTGAATTTCACATTTCCCTTCCATTAGTGAGAAGTTCAAAAATACTTTACAAAATATATGCTAATAAAAGCAGGTCTATAGTTAAATTGCACTTACTGAGCAAGATCCATTCGAATAGATGTCTTCTTTTAAATCAACATGTCTCTCTTTGCTGTGTTCATCTCATCTTGTTTATTAGAACTGCTTTAGATATATGTTGGCTTAATCTCCCTCCTATTATGTAAACAAGATGTTAAATTAAGTAGATGTTCCTCCCTTAATTCCTTCTGGGTTGTCTCTGTTATTCTGTTACATGCATACACGCTCACCTAACCTTTTTGTGCTGCTACGCTAATCTCACTAGGAGATGAGAAGGCAACCTATCTTGTCATTCTGATGCCACCTGTTATTATTGCAGGTTTCCCATTATAGAACCTGATCCTGGTCACACAAAACTCCGCCTTTCAAGAGAAGGTTTGGAGGCAATTGAGAGAATAACAACTCCTATTGCTGCTGTTGCAGTAAGTTGTAGATTAATCTCTATCAACATGTCAACTTGCAATTTCTCATTTAATTAGTTCCCAATGCAGGTCAGAATCAGTAAATTCAAGTGCTATGAGATAGGAAAATAGCAGAATCCATATATATTCCAGACATTTTATTCTATTTTTTTGACGAGACATTTAGCTGGTTTCCAGTGGCTTGTTCTTTCTCTGACTGCATGTCATGGAGATCGTATTGTTCTAATAACAAATCTTGTCTGCCTAAGTTGCTCTATCCATGCATTTGTTTTCTTCATTTCACTCCATTTTCTTGTGTCCGTCTTACCAGGTTATTGGCCCGTATCGTTCAGGAAAATCTTTTCTGCTCAATCAACTTCTCTCCCTCTCATGTTACGAAGGTGCTGTCTATTTATTTATGTATGTAATATATTGCTGCTGATGTTATCTTGTGATCTGATTGCTTCTCGTCCTGAGATATGAAGTTCAAATTTTACAGGTTTTGGTGTGGGGCACATGCGTGATACCAAGACAAAAGGTATTTCTAGATTTTTCTGGATATGGCTTCTGTCCGTAGAACGTAAATAACAAGCTATTTATAGATGTAGCTCAAAACATTTAATTATTTTTCTCAGGAATATGGGTATGGGGAGCTCCACTGGAATTGGATATAGATGGAGTAAAAACTTCTGTCTTCTATCTTGACACAGAGGGATTTGAAAGTATTGGGAAGTCAAATGTATATGATGACAGGTAATATCTAAAGTACAAGATTTACCTCTTCTGCTAATAAAATATATATATATATTAAAAGGAAAAATTGTTGGTCAATTGATATTTATGATTTTTGGTTACTGGTCTTTCAGGATTTTTGCCCTGGCTACTGTCATGAGTTCTGTGCTTATTTATAACCTACCTGAGACGGTTTGTTACTTTGCGTGTAACTCTCATCCCTCATTATCTCGTACTGCATGGTGATGCATCGAGTTAAAATACTCATTAATCAAATCATATTATGGATTTGTCAAATTTGGTGCAGCACATTCTTTTCATATTGATAATATGTACTCAAATTGTGTTAGTCCTGGCTCATGTTTAGTAACTTAATGGATATGTGCAGATGATTCTTAAGTAACTAAAAGCATATATTAAGTGCCATTAATTCATTTATATTTTTCTCTAAACAGAGTTATCTTAGCCCATGCTTGCTCATGTTTATAAACTCTTTATAAACACTCGAACCACTTTTTATCCGCGCAATTCGTTGTAGGACTCACAAGTACTGCCCACTCATCCACTATTCGTTTCTATCTATTCATAATTTAAACCCTTCATAAATACTTCCCAGAAATGCTTTTAGTGGCCCGAAAGTTTGTACTTAATTTTCTTGGTCTATAATAGAACCAAGTATGGATATATGTAATTCTGTTTATGATAATGTGTTGTTTTCATTTTATGCTTAGATCCGTGAAGCAGATATATCTCGGTTATCATTTGCAGTTGAGCTTGCTGAAGAATTTTATGGCAGGTACTTAAAAACAAGTTGGCTAACAATGTTACAAGTGCTTTAGGCTGTGTTTTGAGCCCCATTTTTTGGGAAATAGATTTTGCAATAGCGATTTTTTTTTTTGGAGAATATGTGGTTAAAAAGTAAGGAAAAGTTATGGATTTGTGTGTAAAATTATTTTATTAAAAGAATGTGCGGTTGAAAATGAGTTTTTTGAGAATGGAGCTCAAACAAGGGCTTTGAATTGGACTAATTTAATTTACTTTAATCCTCAGTCTCCGAATTTTTTCACTGATAGTAGTTTGTTTTTCTTGCATGTACATCCTTAACAGAGTGAAGGTAAATCATTGCAACTTATTAATGTTTTATCTACATCTTATCGTCACGTACTAAAAGAAAATAAGAAAGAAGAAATGAGATTCTCAGGGAATCATCTTTTATATACATCGATGTTTTCTGCAGGGGCAAGATGTTGCTTTTGAACCTGCTAAGCTCCTCTGGTTAATCCAGCGTGATTTCCTACGTAAGTCTTGCTACGATGCTTTAGAACGACATATGGGCATAAAGTGGCATGTTATTTTATTATATTTTTTGGGCCCGCACATAATTTTTTCTGCCAGAAGCTGGGTTCTTCCTAGCGTGCACGAATCACCATGAATAATTTTCTCATCGTGTTTTGAAATGGAAATGTCTTGTAAAATTGCCTCCCCCCCCGCCTGTGTTTTTATTTTTGCTCAAATGATCCATTTTGCTATTTCTTGAACTTTTCGCTCATTTGATTTATTTTTGGCATGTGCAGAAGGAAAATCTGTGCAAGAAATGATAGATGAGGCTCTCCGACATGTCCCAAATGTTGACGGTCAGTTTCCTCTGCCTGCATATATTCACTTAGGAGGTTATCCTTTTAGAAGGGTGTAATAAAAATTCTTTTGGTGCTTATTGTGAGCAGGGGACAAGAACATTGATCAGGTATTTTTCCATTTCAAGTTTTTGTAGTTGTTCCGGAAAAATTATGATACAAATGATATTATCTGGTTTTTGTTTTCAGGTCAACCAGATCCGTGATTCTTTAGCAATCATGGGAACGAATAGCACTGCCTTTAGCTTGCCACAGGTATGTGTTTGTTTTTCTGTTATTTATCAAGTTAGTTATGTTTCTGTAGCACTCATTGCATATTCTCTTATATGATGCCTTGTCTTTGGGACATTTTAAGTGGAATACAAAATATCTAGTACAATAAACTGATAACTTGCTTCTTTGATTTTTTTAGAGAAAATAGTGATGCAGGAACCCTCTTATCCTTGGGTGAAGGGCTGTACTGCAATGAAATGGCGGTCGATTAATGAAATGAGCTCTAAGAAGTGAAGTTTTAATCAAATTTTGCAAGTTCCCTACGCTAATTATATGCTAGATTTTGCATAACAAAAACTCCTAAACAAGTAGAAACCACTAAAACTCCTCGAATGGATCTGCGCCATTTGAAATTTCTACATCCAAGTGATCTGCAAATAATTGTATTGAGTATGGCAGAATGATCTTTAGGCAATTCAAAATGAACATCATCAACACAATATGCATTTCAAGTTCTTGATTCTCATAGAATTCAATCATTCTTGATGTCAGCGTGACAAGAGACCATCTTTTTGCTCCCCAGACTGCTGAAAACCTAATCAAAGTGCTTATATGATTGTAATTAATTATTAAAAAAATTAAGAAATTATACTTGAATTTCTGTGCTTGCTGCTTCTGCATCCAATAGCTTGCTCGATACGGTTTAGATAGGTGGAAGATGTCTTAATGTTACATTGACTGATGAAGATCTGATGAGAGTTTCAGCTGTATTTTAGAAAATAACTTTATTATTCTTTTGTGTGAAATGTTTAGATAATGAATTATGAATAACAATTATCTTTGCATTATTCTTCACCCATGCACGCACATACATGAGGGCATGTACAATACCTTTCAGCATTTGCTTTATATTAAGCTTTTTGACATTACTAAACATGTGTGTGTGTGTAGATATATTTATTCTCTGTAAATTGATAGCACAATCTGAACTGTTTTGCAGCCTCATCTACAACGCACAAAGCTTTGTGACATGAAGGATGACGAGCTCGATCCAATTTACGTACAGAGGAGGGAGAGATTGAAAGAAATTGTTGCTTCCATCATCCGTCCAAAGATTGTCCAGGGTAAACCTCTCACTGGGAAGGAGTTTGTATCTTTTTTAGAGCAGGTTCTTTTTCTAATCCATATTGGTTGCAGTTTATATTAAATCCTTTTGATATTCAACGTGTCTATTCATTTTGAAGTAAGATACCTTTTCTTACTTTACAAACTTCCGTTCCAGATTCTTGAAGCCCTAAACAAAGGGAAGATTCCATCGACAGGCTCCCTTGTGGAGGTCTTTAATAAGGGTATTCTTGATCAGTGTCTGAAACTTTACGGTGATTGTATGGATAACCTTGGTTTACCAGCATCCGAGGATTCTCTTCAGAAAGCTCATGAAGGTTCCAAAGACGCAGCCTTGAATGTTTTTTATGAGCAACATTTTGGTCGTCACCATGCTAAGAGATCAGCTGAGAAATTGGTTGGAGAAATGGAAAAGGTTTTGAAAATGAACATAGATGTCTGGATGCAATAATTCTTAGATTTTGTGCTTATAGATATGTCTGTGCAGGTATACAAGAATTACATATTGGCAAATGAATTTCAATCTTCAAAACTGTGTGAGGCTCTATATACAAAATGCGAGGACAAAATGGACCAGCTTCAAGTCCTTAGACTTCCATCTATGGCTAAATTTAATGCTGGATTTCTTCATTGCAACCAAAGCTTTGAAAGGGAATGTGTTGGACCTTTACTGGGAAGGAGTTTGTATCTTTTCTGGAGCAGGTTCTTTTTCTAACCCATATTGGTTTCACTTTATATCAAATCCTTTCGACATTCAACATGTCTGTTCATTTTGAAGTATAATTCTTTATATTACTTTAAAAACTTACATTCCAGATTCTTGAAGCCCTAAACAAAGGGGAGATTCCATCTACAGGCTCCCTTGTGGAGGTCTTTAATAAGGGAATTCTTGATCGCTGTCTGAAACTGTACGGTGATCGTATGGGTAAGCTTGGTTTTCCAACATTCATGGAGTCTCTACAGAAAGCTCATGAAACTTCCAAAGAAGCGGCCATGAAAGTTTTTGATGAGCAACATTTTGGTCGTCACCATGCCAAGAAATCTGCTGAGAAATTGGTTGAAGAAATAGAGAAGGTTTTGAAAGTGAAACATATAATAATCTGGCAATATTAATTCTTAGATTTCGAGCTTATTGATATGTCTGTGCAGATATACAAGAATTACTTGTTGGCAAATGAATATCAATCTTCAAAACTGTGTGAGGCTCTATATACAAAATGCGAGGACAAAATGGACCAGCTTCAAGTCCTCAGACTTCCATCTATGGCTAAATTTAATGCTGGGTTTCTGCATTGCAACCAAAGCTTTGAAAGGGAATGTATTGGACCTTCTAAAACTAGCTACGAGTATAGAATGATTAAGGTTAGAAATATTTTCATCTCTTCCTTTATGTCTTGTCCTGATTTTATTATTTTCTCCGTGATTAAGGAATTTCAAGGAGCTTCATGTGAATCCATGTTGAGTTAAGATCGATACAGAAGATATGTAATTTAAATGTATTTGAAGATGATCAAAATTAACTCCGACTGCACATGACTGAAGACGAGGGGCAGCAGAAGCAAGAGACTGGACTTGGAAAATTAGGAGAAAAAAATAAGTAAATAAACAGCAGAAATCCTTTATGCATAAATTGGAAGTACATTTTTGGAGTACACATGAAAGCTTAAGTTGCTTATGATTAATGGATCATTTCATTAGTCTTATGTGACAAATTTGAGAATAATTCTCTTCAGTGAAGATTCAAATTATTTTTTGGAGCCTTATAATTTCCAAATAGATGGGAGAAGAGATACCTACCCTCCATTGATTTTTTTTTTTTTTAAGATTTCATGTCACCTCTTCTGAATATTTTCTTTCAAATTTGTATCTTGTTAATGCAGATGTTGGGGAAGTCAAAATCCCTATTCATCAAAGAATACAATCACAGGCTCTTTAATTGGTTGGTGGCCTTTTCACTCGTCATGGTGGTACTCGGCCGGTTTATAATAAAGTTCATTTTGATAGAGATTGGAGCATGGATACTCTTTATATTCTTGGAGACATATACGCGCATGTTTTGGTCAGCGGAATCTCTTTATTACAACCCAGTATGGCATGTTATTGTAACGACTTGGGAAACCCTCGTATACAGCCCCATCCTTGATTTGGACAGGTAAATAAAATTTATGGTCTTTTGTTTCTTAGATGCACATATTTACTCTGTATTCTTCGATATGGTCTGCAAATTGAACGTTGCTGCTATCGTTTTGGATTTCAGGAATGAGACGTTAAAATCTTGTCCCTTTTTAGTGTTTAATCCTATCAAATGCTGCATGCTAAACAAGTTGGTAAACATGCTTCTAACAACTTTTTGTTATTAATAGGCTTAGAAAATAAGAAATGAAATTTTGAATAAATATTAGTACTCCTTTGGCATGAAAGGTTGCATGGTAGAACAAAAATTGAAATCTTGTTCATAATACTACCTTGTCATGTCCAATATTACGTGCCAAATGTTATGTTGAGTTTTAAACTTCCTTGATATTGTTGCAACAGATGGGCTATTCCTCTTTGCATTATAGCTGCAATATTGGTGCTTTACTGGCGATGCTATGGAAGGAGGAAACACGGTTCTCATTGGCTATTACCTATGTATAATAATAATCAGAAGGATCGACGGAGATCAGAATGATCAAAACATGTATTACATCGACCATATATCGCTCCTTGCATTCAATCTCGGTGGGCTTCTATTTTTATACTCAAAGCACGCTGGATTTGTGTGAATTATCAGCTCTTAAACTCAAAAAATGGGTAGATTCAAAGGTCTGAGAAAGATGTGCATGGTATTTGTGACAAATTACAGTGTAAAATAGGTTTAATTTTCTAGTATAATTGTGATATTTAAACTATATTGGAGCATCATTCATTCTTATTGAAAGTATTGCTTTCAGTAAAAGTGTAGTTTCTGAATTTCACAATCTATTCATAGGGTCGGTAGGACATGGGGAGCCTATGCATTGGTTTATTGAAATTTATCTTGCACGAATCCCCAATATAGTGGAGGTGAGAGCTACCAAGATGAAGGAAGATCGAGAAGTACGTAGGCTAAGGAACAAAAGGAGGAATTTGTCTGAGGGGTGTGTCTGATTAGTTAGTTGGTGAAGTAATAGCTTATCAAGGCAATTATCGATAACTAGTTTGAGAATTTAGTTTCACGTTCACGCGGAGAAATTTAAATAATGATACGAAGAATAATGTATGTATTAATAAACATTTGAAAATATATAATAATACACAGTAAAATACAGTAACTTAGGTAATTGTTAAAATAATTTTAACTTTGCAACCACATTTTTGTAAGTAGAATATCAGCATGTTCAACAAAACAATCAACCCTGACTAAACAAAAATGAGTGCAAAATCCTGCCACAGATTGAACTTGACTAGTCTTGAGAAGGTAGCAAGCTGTACAATTTATCCCTTTTCCTTGGATAAGTACCCCCCACTTCTTAGTCGAGGAACTCGATTGATTAGTGGTTTTGATCATCTCTTTGTCTGGTTCTGGTTTTGGTTCGAGTTCTTCCACCAAGATAATACCATTTGGGGTCGGGCTTCCTCCCTCCCATCGTTTCTTGATAAAAGGCCAATCCTCCGCCATGGCCTTTTCTCTAACCAATTTCATTCCTGTCGTTTGAGTTGATCTATCACCATTATCACTGTACACGTGCACAAGAAAAGGGGCTTCATCGAGGTTATTCACTATCTACAAACAAAAACAAGCATAACTATTAAAATTTGAGGTTCCAAGAAATGTAATGCAACATGAGACTTGAAAATGCTATTTATGACAAAAGTAGGATACAAAAAATTATTATTTTTCAAAAATGATATATTTATAATTGTAAAAAAATCATTTAAATTAGATAAAACTCCAACCACTTATTAATTTTATAATAGTATAATAATTAAAGCCTCAAAATTATGTTCTAGTGAAGAGCGAAATTAAGTTAATTCCAACCTCAACGGCAGAATCTCTAACCCACCGATCCAGTTCTTCAGCAATAACCTCAGCCTCCTCGTCCGGGATCCTTTTATTAGGCCGAACGTAGCTATTACTCATCAACCGATCGGAATCGACAATATGATGAAACACGGATGGTTTTGAAGATAGATTTTTTCTATTTCTATCAGCGCAATTTGCAGCAATGGTGGTTCGTTTAGGTCGGCGAATCTGATTAGTATTTAAAAAGGAGTTATTAGCCAATTTGTGCCGAGGCAATAAGCTACTGCTTTGTTCTTCCGCATATTGCAGTCGAGAGAAGGATCCATTTCCATGCAAGGACGACGACATGTAGATCAGAACATGAGCAAAGCACGTTGAGTCTGTTGTTAAGGGTATTTAAAACCAGAAAAGAAGGTGAAGGTGACGAATAGCGTGTGAGAAACAAAATGATTGCTTAATTCATACTCGCGATTCTATTGGCTTTCTGCCGTAAAACATAATGGGGAATCTGACGTGGCAATCAGATTTCGCCCGCCTATTTTCACGTTCCAGCTCATGCTGTACGCGCGCTTTATTCGTGTATATGCTAGGCTACCCATCCACGTCAGCTACATTTTCCACATCATCTGCTAAAGATTTTCTCCTCTGGTTGTACTTTTGGCTTCTAGTCCCCAAACTATTGTCTCTATATGCAATAAGTCCATATTCTTTAGCTCAACTCACACACTCAAGTTTTAACGGGTAAAATCATCCAATTACTCTGAATCATTTTGCAAAAGTGGCCATGCTTATCGCGACATTTATAAATGTCGATATGTCCCAATCCTTTATATTTATGTTTTAATGTATCCGATTTTATATTTTGTGCTAATAAACAATAATTAAGTTATTCACACTGCGATTTTTATAATTGTATTAAAAGTTCCTTAACATATGCTTATTGTTAACACTTGTGACCATAACTTTTTTTCATCGCTTTCTTATCCTCAATCTTTCATTAATTAGCAAAATTCATGATATGACATATGTATAATCCCAAAGCCACCAAAAGACTTCCCAACATCATTCGTATAGCGTCGCTGAATGTCAGTATTAATAAATATCTCTTGTACTTTCATTATCTCCTATTCACGGGTTATGCATATTTATATCTTTCACGCCACTCACATGTATGCACGAGCACATGTATGTATCAATATAACTTACACGTCACATGCATTTCTATAAAAATTTCAGATCATATCACAAATAATCCAATCATAGCACAATGATGACATGTACGTGCATATAGAAACAACAATACATATCGTATAATCACACACACACACACACACACACATATATATATATATATATATATATATATATGAGCACATTATACTACAGATACTATTATTTTGCACTATATTTGAACTATTACCTACCTCTCTCATTACGTATCCTAGCATTCAAGGTCTCATTTACTCCACATCTCATACTAATTATTAACTTAAAGTCCAAAGCAACCAATAAATCATGGATGGACGTAGAGGGATTGGCCGAGCTATAGTCCGATCCAGTCCTAGGCCCATTTAGTTTTATAGGTGTAACATTTTTTTTTTTTTTTATGTAAAACCAATTTTTTTATGTGTAATTTTTTTTTTCCCATTTAGTCCGGGTTTAATTTTTTTTANATCTCATACTAATTATTAACTTAAAGTCCAAAGCAACCAATAAATCATGGATGGACGTAGAGGGATTGGCCGAGCTATAGTCCGATCCAGTCCTAGGCCCATTTAGTTTTATAGGTGTAACATTTTTTTTTTTTTTTATGTAAAACCAATTTTTTTATGTGTAATTTTTTTTTTCCCATTTAGTCCGGGTTTAATTTTTTTTAGTCCGATCTTGAATCTAATCCTGGATCCGCCCCTGCCAATAACTATTCTGTAAATCGAACTTAGGGTTAAATTACATCGAACACATAGTCCACTGGGGCTAAAAATTCACATAACCCAGAGTGAAACTAGCGATGAAGAGTTAATACATAGGAACCAACGCGCCGAACATGGGGTGAAAATAGAGTGTCAAGATTGATATGAAGATCTCCACGGGGCATATAATATACTATGAAAAGCCTATCGAATTAGAAGTCCAATACATTTTATTGATCCCAATTCAGAGCTTTCTAAAAACATTATGCATGTTTACTTTTTGTTGATGTTTTGTTTAGATCTTGACAATCTTAGAGAGAGAGAGAGAGGAGGAGATGAGATGGTGAAATGAATTGATAAAATTAGGGTTTTAATATTATTATATTTATTAAAATATAAAATTATTATCTGATTTTTGATTAATTAAACTTTTAACCTGATTTTTAAAAATCAATCTTTAAACGCCTGATTTTTTTTAATTTCCCAATTATTAACTTAAAGTCCAAAGCAACCAATAAATCATGGGTGGATGTAGAGCGATTGGCCGAGCTATAGTCCGGTCCAGTCCTAGGCCCATTTAGTTTTTTAGGTGTAACTTTTTTTTATTTTTATGTAAAACCAATTTTTTATGTGTAATTTTTTTTTTCCATTTAGTCCGCCTTTAAATTTTTTTAGTCCGATCTTGAATCTAGTCCTGGATCCGCCCCTGCCAATAATTATTCTGTAAATCGTATTTAGGTTTAAATTCCATCGAACACATAGTCCATTGGGGCTAAAAATTCACACAACCCAGAGTGAAACTAGGGATGAAGAGTTAATACCTAGGAACCAACGCGCCGAACATGAAGTGAAAATAGTGTCAAGATTAATATGAAGATCTCCACGGGGCATATAATATACTATGAAAAGCCTATCGAATTAAAAGTCCAATACATTTTATTGATCCCAATTCAGAGCTTTCTAAAAACATTATGCATGTTTACTTTTTGTTGACGTTTTGTTTAGATCTTGACAATCTTTAAACTAATGCTATAGTCTAGGTGTAAATTTGTTACATTGATAACCTTGTCCTAGTGCAGAAGAGCATTTTCCAGTGATGGACGCTCAACGGGAAGTACTAGTTTCCTCCAAACTTGGCCTTTGGCCAAAACTGATCTTTGCTTTTCATCTTCCTTTATTTCAAGATTTTATTTATTTTTTCTATATTCTTCGGTTTACTTGTGGGATTTGGCCTTTTCAGTTTCTTTTTCAGGTATTCGAGTTTCTGGAAACTTGATTATGAAAAGATCATTTCATAAGTCGTGACTAAAAAACCTCACCCTTCAATTGTAACATGGTGTTTAGTTTCAAAATACCGTTAAATTACCAAAAGAAATCATTTTCACATCCCATTAGGTAAATCCTTATATAGTGCGGTATGCGATGTGTCGTGAAATGCTACGATCAATTAAATGTACGAATATAAAACATACTTGTTGATAAGAATGTCACATCATATGAAGATAATCTTCACGAGGATAGATATCATTACTCTTCTCACATTTGAAATTTGAATGCACTCTAAAAAAGTTAGAAATAATGAGTAAATAATATAATTAATATAATGAGCTTTTTAGGAAAAAAATTTATAGTGAGATTAGAAAATGAGTATTGGATCAAAGAAATTTGTGTATAATAAATTTGTAATAATTACGAATATGTTTTTAAAATTAATGTTTGACTTAATTTTTTTATAATAAGGAAATAATGAAAATCCAAACAAGCACATTTGTCCAACCATGTAATAAATTCTAATGAATATAAATAGGCTCCCTAGGAGTAGCTTTTGTCATCCCAAATTGTTCTAAATTTCATATATCTTCACTTGGAAAATGAACAATTTTGCAGGTAAGCAATATTCTTTTTTTTTTCTAAATTTTTTGGTCTTTATATTGAATTATTGACTATTATATAGACCTTTTTTTAGTTTTTTCAACGGTTATAATGACCGTCCAAAAAAATTAATATCATTAATTAGCACTATAACATTCTACGACACCGTAGATCATAAAAAATATGTAGCATTTTGTGATTGTTTTTAAGATCACATAAAGCTAAAAAGTTTTTTTTTTTTAACATTTATAATGATCTTTTTCATTAATTAGCACCATAACATTCCGCATATACAGTAGATCGTCATAAATATATAGCATTTTATGATCCTTTTTAAGATCACAAAACCCTAAATCACGTGGTATATATATGTTGCTCGAGACACAAATTGAAATATATCGCAACACTAAAAATAAGAAAAGTTGGAACCATCTTCTCATTATATATCATCAACATTTCTTCCATTCGATAAGGATAAATATTTCATTTATTTGTTAATAAAATGTACAGAATCAGTTGATTCTTCACCAGCAATGATGCAAGATGTGAACATTGACGAAACATCTGAATCTGTTCATGACCTGCCTACAGAAATTAAAAAAGATGTAAGTAAACTTAAAACAACCTTTTATTTGTCCATTATTATATGTTTGACACTTCAATTTTCGGTGTACAATATTATTAGGAAGAAAGAAACAAAGACTTGGAACCACCAAGGTAAGGCATACTTTTTTTTTTTGTAAGATTTACTTATTATTCTTTTATCATATTTAATTCACTTACTTAATGTTATTACGGGCATAATAATAAATCAAATGTCTACAAGGTCCCTTGAGAAGCGTCAATCAGAAGACGTAAATGAAATAAGTTCAAAGAGGAAGAAGCATCACGCTTTAAGAATGAGAGCAGATAATCATCCCGACGTAATCCGGGAAAATGAAGCAATGGCAGCGAGTCGAAGCTCTACTCGAGGTAGAGCTACTCGAAGAAATACCACACCAAGAGCTCCAAAAGAATGAGATGGTGGAGTCCATGAAGCAATTATGTCTGATTAGGGATTTCTTGTCTGTGTTTTCTATTTAAACTCTAGTCAAGAGCTTGTACATTATTGGTTTCTTTTAATAAATTAATTCAAAAATTGGTTCTTCAAAAAATCGATCTTTTCTCGAAGAGATTAAATTAAGGTGTTGTTCTCAATTTTGATGTTTACATTACATTGAGATTTGCCAACTAGCTAGAGATACCGATTGATAATTATTTCGACAAACAAAATATATTATTTTATAATCCATTTTAAGCTTGTTCTAATTAATAGTATACAAGTGTTACCATTTACTAATTCCTCAAAAAAATAAAAAAAATAAACAAATAAATTTCTTTTGCGACACAATGATTATAAATGATCAATCAATTTTGCTATTCAATTAAAGTTAGTGTTAATTAAAACTAGATTAAATATTTAATCCTTGTATGAACAACGATATTTGGATTCTCACTCACATTATTAATTGTCATGCCACTGTCCACTTTTAGAATATTAGCGCAAAATAATACAATATATATTCAACGTTATTTATTTGTAAACGTCATATTTGAGTATTTATAATTATTTTTCTCTTACATTCACTATCTCCTATTTACGAATTATGAGTTATTATCTTTCTCATGCCATGCATATGTATGCACGTGCAAACTCATGAATCAATATAACTTATGCATCACATATGACGTATATTCGAGCTACATATAAATAAAATAAAATATTATATCACAAATACTCCACTCATAGGACAACGATAACATATACATGCATATAGGAGCACCAACATCTCGTGTAATCACATATATATGCGCATATTATAATATATTTATAAGTATTTTGTATTGTAGTTGAACTATTATCTATATCTCTCATGGAAGATTTACTGAAGATGCAAATGGAAAAGCAATATTACCATTTCTAATTATCTACAAAAATTCCTTTGTATTGTACCAATATTGTCCATTGAAGAAAAATGAACCGACTATGTAAAATCATTTCATTACGGTGACGAGAAAAACCTTGCTCTTCGATTGTCACATGGTGTTTTATTTCGAATAACGTTAAATTACTGAAATCTTTTTCACTCGAACAATGCTATTTACATCACTGGGAGAATCTTCACATAATCTGGTATGTGATATGTCATGAAATGATACGATCAATTCAATGTATAAATATAAAACTCACTTATGGATAAGAAGGAAAAATCCCATGAAGATAAATAGCATTAATCTTTTCACACCTAAAATTTGAATCATTATAAAAAGTTAGAACTAATGAGTAATTAATACAATTAGTACAATGAGATTTTTGGGAAAAAATATGGTGAGATTATAATGAAGAGAATTAATGGATACATGAAATGTGTGTAATAAATTTGTAATAATAATTGAATTAATGGTTAAATTCAATGTTTGACTTTAATTTTTAAGATGATAAGAATGAAACCCAAATAAACACATTTGTCCAATCATGTAATAAATTCTAATGAGTTAAATAGTCTCTCTAGGAGTAGCTTTTGTCATCCTAAATTGTTCTAGGTTTCATATAGGGGTAACTTTTGTCATCCTAAATTGTTCTAAGTTTCATATATCTTCGCGAGAAAATGAATAATTTTGCAGGTAAGCACCATCCCCATTTTTTTTTTTTAAATCTTTTGGTCTTTATATAGAATTTTTGACTATCATATAGATCCCTAAAAAGGTTTTTTAAACGATTACAATGTCCGTTCAAGAAAATTTTTTACATTCATTAATTAGCACTGTTATATTCTACGACCCTGTGGATCGTCATAAATATATAGCATTTTGTGACCATTTTTAAGATCACATAAACCCTAAAAAAAAAGCTATTTTTCAACGGTTATAACGACCATTCAATAACATTTTAGCGTTCATTAATTAGTACTATAACATTCTACATACACGGTAGATCGTCATAAATATATAGCATTTTATGACCCTTTTTTAAGATCACAAAACCCTACATTCAAGTGGTTTATGCTGTTCGAAGCACAAATTGAAATCACTCACAGCATTAAAAATAAGAAAGTTTGAACCACCTTCTCGTTGTGTATCATTAACATTCTTCCATTTCACAAGGATAAATATTTATTTTATTTGTTAATAAAATGTACAGAATCAGTTGATTCTTCGCCAGCAGTGGCACAAGATGTGAACATTGATGAAACATCTGAATCTGTTCATGGCTTGCCTACAGAATCCAAAATAGATGTAAGTGAACTTAAAACTCCCTTTAATTTGTCCATTACTATATATGTTTGACACTTCAATTTTCTGTGTACAATATTATTAGGAAGAAAGCAACAAAGTCACAGAAGAACAAGATTACGAGGTTGAAAAGGTTGTTGTTCCTTTCACTGCTGAACAACAACCTAGGTAAGGCACAATTTTATATGATTATTTATTTATTTATTCATTCATTTTTCTTTATTAATTCACTTATATAATATTATTATTGTCTAATTAGTGATGAAAGAAGAGGACATGGAGCCTCACAAATGTTCACAAGGCCCTCTTCGAAGCGTCCATCTGAAGAGGTAAATGAAATAAGTTCGAAAAGGGAGAGGCATCATGCCTTAACAATGAGAGCACAAAATGATCCCGATGTAATACGGGAAATTGCAGCTAGTCGAAGATCCACTCGAGATAGATCTACTCCTAGAACTACCACACCGAGAGCTCCAAAAGAATAAGGAGATGGTGGGTCCAAGAATAAGCAATTATGGTTTAAGTTGTTTAATTTCATTATCTTGTACTTCAATTTTTTGCAAGATTAGTGTTTCTTATCAGTATTTTCTATTTAAAGTTTAAACTATGGCCAAGGGTTTGTAGTTTGTGGTTGCTTTTTAATAAATTAAAAAAAAAAAAATTTAGAGTTCTTCCAAAATTCGATCTCTCCTTGATGAGACTAGATTAAAGTGTTATTCTCAATTTCGATGTTTCACTATATTAAGATTTGTCAACTAGCAAGAGAAACAATTGATGTAATAAGTTGAGAACAAGTTTAACAATTGATTATTAGTTCTAGTGACAAACACAACTTAATTATTGTATAATCCATTTTAAGTTTGTTCTAACTAATAGTTTACCAACCATGGTGAATAGATCCTAGCCACTTGGGACAAGGAGAATTGGTGAATTAATGAGTAATTAGTGTAATTCCTCAAAAATGAAAATAAAAAAATAATTTTCTTCCTTTTCATTCTAGACGTGTTTAAATCTGTGACACAATATATTAAGTGTTACGTATTATTACCTTCTACTAGGAGCGGAATTAAAACTAGATTTTAAGATCGATCACAATTCCAAGTGGTGATGAACAAAAAACCTTTTGGGGGGCAAATTGGCGTATTTTTGGGTTCCATTTTTTCAAAAACTCGTTTTCTATCACATTCTCTTGGAAAATACTTTTACATGCAAATTGAAACTTTATCTTTATTTTTTAAATACACATTCTCCCAAAAAATTCACTATTTCAAAACACTTCAAAAAACAAAAAACAAAACAAAAACAAAAAGGGGCTCAAAACCTTTTTTTTTTTTTACCAGATTTATGCAGTAAATAAAAAGGGAAGGGTTGGGGGTGGGGGGCACATTTTATGAAATAAAAATATAGACAGCCAAACTATAAACTAAATTGTAGTTCAGTTTAGCCTATTTTAACTGTCGGTCTGCCCATGTTGTCTAGCTACTAAGGTGTTCGAAAATCAGAATAGCAATGTAAGCATTTTTTTTACTCACCTTAAAAAATTTACTTATGACAAAATAAGTAACTTCTAAAAAATTAATAATTTATTAGCTGCCATTGAAAATAATTAAGTTATTCGAATAAGTTTCTTTCGCGATTATAAATTTGTCATCTATCATAAATAAAAACAACTTAACTGTGTCATTAATTTTACATTCCATAAACAACCCATTAATCAATGAATTCCAAGTAATAATAATGAACTATGCTATTCATAGTCAACGACTGCGGTTGTCATAACAACAAAACCAAAATCAACCCATTTCAAGCGGCAGTAACAATTGACCAAAACATTAGGCAATACATGAACTTCCTCCATCCTATGGTCCATAAAAATGATATTTTGAATAATTCTTCGTTTTAGCAACAGAGCCTATTAATTTGTTTAAGCTGGTATTTCCAACTAATCTGCCATAGAGCTGCCCTTTCGCCGAATATGTGGTAATGAGATATCGAGTTGCCTCTTGCAATGTTGTATTCCTTGTAACAGCAGTCAACAAAGGGCAAAATGTGATTGTGGACAGCACTCTCTCATGGTTGCCATTTGCCGTAGACCTGACTACAGGATCTTCATGTTTGGTACTATATTAGTATGAGTAGTAGCTGAACATCAGGGTAATAAATAGACGGATCAAATTAAGAATAATAAGATAATCAGAGGAGATAATCTTCACCATTACACTTCCATAATATTCTTTTAAAACCCCATAATAATAAAACTGAACTGATTGGCCTCAAGTTCCCATAATAAAGCAGCATTAATAAAAAAAACAATGCCAGCAGAAGCATAATTTATGAGTTGGTCTGATGTTGTTTGAGATGGTAATAGAGGGAAATGCTACATTCACACTCAGTACTACAGGATGCAAGTTGTACACAACCAAGCATGCGTAGAATTTGTCATCAAAATTGATCGCACATTCAAATCCGAGGGACGCGATTTCTTAATCTAATGAAATATCAAGGTGGCAGACATGTGAAGATACTGCTATAAACTTCACAGCAACACAGTATACAGAAGAAAGCAGTTACCAAAGATGTCATTTTACATGCATCGGCCCAAGCTCCAATTCAGGAATTCTGATTTTCATTTGCACCTTCCTTTCAACCAATTTCACCACCATCCATCTGAAATGACATAATTCAAATCATAGTAATAGATGAAACACAATAAAGATTCACTATTTCAAACTTCAATAAAGATTCACTATTTCAAAATTCAAGTAGTAGCATGTAGTTAATGATTGATCCTCTGGTTAATTGTACTTACAAGCAGTTAAATGTTCAGTGAAAACATCAATAGCAGATAGAGAACTGGCACAGAAAATTTGGGTATCTAACTCAGAGATTCTGAATAATTTGTATCGGTTGAATTAACAATTATTCAGAAAATAAAAGTATGTCAAATAAGATAAAAACTCTATTTAGACAGAGATGAATCTCTTCCAGTGCCTAAGCAATTTCTTCAAACAATTTGACTGGATTCACGAACAATCTAACAATCCCACAATTTTAAAAAATCAGTATACCTTCCACGGAAATTGGAAGGAATAAACCTGATGGACCCATCAAAGAACAGAAATAAGCTCAATGTCAAGCACAGACTGGTTCCAACAAATAATTTCAACACAAAATCCTAACATAATCAGTGTTCTCTACATTCGAAAGGTCCAGCAGAAGTAAGACTGGCAGAGACCCAAACTCTAAACAGTGAGATGGTAAATACTTAAATTCATTCTAACTTGAAGGTATATTATCTCGAGGACCTCATTCTCAATGCAAATTGAAATCATCCGATAACCAAAACACCAATTGAAATCATCCAACAACAAAAACGCAACTGCATCAATGTCACGGTTTTATTCATAACTAGAAGTACTTCATAAATATCATGAAAAACTTGAATCTTCGCCAAATTGGAAGGCAGCACATGGCGTGATGGTCTTCAAGACAGTTAACAAAAATCTGCTCCTGACGTTTCCTAGTTGTCTCTCATTTCTTCTTCGTTCCCTTCTTCTGCTGAACTTCTCTTTCTCTTCTTGCTTGACGACGAGGGCGAAGTTCTCCCAATTTATGGCCAACCATCTGCTCCGATATACGAAAAGGCACATGTTTCTTACCATTGTAAACAGCAATCCTATGGCCCACCATTTCGGGAATAATAGTAGAACCCCGGGACCAAGTTTTTATCAATTCCTTCTCCGCTTTTTGGTTAAGCTGCGAAATTTTTTTCACCAAGTGATTAGCAACGAAAGGAATCCTCCAAGTTCCGCCGCCACGGAGGCGGAGGACAAGGTGCAGAGTAGACTCCTTTTGAATGTTGTAGTCGGCTAGGGTTCTACCGTCCTCCAACTGTTTTCCTGCGAAAATAAGCCGCTGCTGGTCCGGCGGGATGCCCTCCTTGTCTTGGATCTTGGCCTTGACATTATCGATTGTGTCGGAACTCTCAACCTCGAGAGTAATCGTCTTGCCCGTTAGGGTTTTCACAAAGATCTGCATAGTTTTCCCAGAAATGGCAATCTGTTAAG
>CAIGRK010184081.1:0-13777 GCA_903798315.1 Fraxinus greggii | reverse complement strand
ACAAGATAATGAAAACAATGAAATAAATATTAAAAGAATAAGAACACAAGAAATTTGGAGGAGAAGAGTCCACTATAAAATCAATAGTTTTGTGTTTACAATATCAAGATTTCAATAATCAATTGAAATGTAGGCTCTCAAGAATGTTTTCTCTCAATTCTCTCAATGTTAGAATGTTATAATAATATTACAAGCCGTGACCTATATACAGGAAAACCTAGGAACAAGTTGTAGTAGAAAAGAAATCCAAAAACGTGTCAAACAGATGAAACGGGCTTGGGCCGGAAAAGACTGTCGCTCGAGCGACAGTCGAGTGATGGCCCCTTGCTCGAGCAAGGGGTGAGCGACAGTCGGATGACGAAGTCTCGGGTTGTTTTCCACCAGCTTCGCTAGAGCGTCCGCTAGCGCCAGTCTAGCGAAAATGCGGCGACTTTTTCCTCCGATCCATAATTTTGATCTGTTCAAAACCACTTCAGTTAGACTTTAATACCCACTAGAATTTGGGCCAAACCACAACACATAGCATTGTGCATAGTCGTATCCCTAAATCTAAATCAGTGTGCAGATGGAAGACTTCTGCCTGATTAGTCTACTTATAGAAGGGAATTGAATGGTGTCCAAGACTCCAAAGTTATGCTAGCAGTCTGAACTATTTGAAAATGAAAGCAATTTTGTAGCTGGAAGGCTTATTTCGAACATCCTCCTTGTCCAAGAATTAATACAAGACGAATAAGAATCATCGTAACTCCAAATTTATTTTTAAACTCGACATATCGTGTAAACTAAAAGTCTTTCAGCTACTACACTTTAATATTTTAATTTTTAAGCATATTCATTAGATGCAGTTTTAATTGTTTAAGCTAGATATGTGAATTTATTTTGGTTGGGTACCCATTGCTGTCTACTAGATATCTACATCTTCTTCCATTGAACAGTAATAGTATCTAAAATTTGAATAAAGCCAGTCAAAAAATTTTGGTATAAAGTCCGCATCATATAACTTGAAATCTTTTTATACATGATACTGTAGAAGACTTTAAACATAGGAATGGAGTGCATACTCCTGCTTCCGATTACCTTTTCTAGTTCGAATTCTCTAATTCTGAATAGGTACTACAAAGTGCTGTTGAGATGCATCCATATCTTAGAAACATAAACTTATTCTCTTATGTGTCCATACACGATAATCCTTCTCAGAAGGTGATACTTTTAGGCATATAAGTTAATCTTTCCCCTGGCCTATCTAGGATTCTAAGTACTTAATCTACCTTGCTATTAGCAGCCCTTGACAAGAACTTCATGCAAATTGGAGGTTTCACCCCGACTAGAGCTAGTATACATTTAGGCAAAGTCCACATCCCTTCACCACAAATCAAACCAGAAGCAACGGCAGGCCCAAAGGCATCAGCATTGGCTTTATTTTTCTTTTGCCATACGTAAAGTATGAGGCTTCCAACAAACATATCAATGGCAATCTGTGAACCCNCTATTAGCAGCCCTTGACAAGAACTTCATGCAAATTGGAGGTTTCACCCCGACTAGAGCTAGTATACATTTAGGCAAAGTCCACATCCCTTCACCACAAATCAAACCAGAAGCAACGGCAGGCCCAAAGGCATCAGCATTGGCTTTATTTTTCTTTTGCCATACGTAAAGTATGAGGCTTCCAACAAACATATCAATGGCAATCTGTGAACCCAGAAAAAATGGCACTGCCATTGCCATTGGAAGTGGAATAAACCATGAACGTTTCTTGCCCAAAGCATCTCTGGCTAAGTTGATGAGAATGGACGCAGCAAAAAATCCGTAACATAGCTTTAGGCAACCTTTTGGCAGAGCCGAGAAACCTTCAACCCCTAGTTTAGCCATATTATAGTACACTGTAGCGAAGGGAACAGGATATTCACTTGTATGAAGCCCGAGATCAGAAAAAGCTGTGTAGAAAATCCAAAAGACACAAGGAGAAATAACACATCCCATTGCAGTCCCAATCACTTGGCTGACAAACATTGAACAAGGCGAAGCCAAGGTCAGGTAGCCGGTCTTGAAATCTTGCATGAGGTCAGAGGCAGTGGCAGCTATATTGAGCAACACTCCACATGCTGCTAGACCAGCAAGGATACCACCATGTGATGCCCCCGCCCATGCCCCAATTGTAAAGATGGCTAGTTTTCCGTAATGAGATGCGAATGAGCAATCAGTGAGCCCACACCCAAATGCGTTACAGAAGGCCAAGCTTGGTGCAAATATGTATATAACAATTATGTAGTACCACTTGAGCTGGTGGAAGATGTGAGGAAGGACTGCAGTAGAGACTGCAGCAAGGGCGAAATAGCCTCCAATGGCAAACCATGTTGGGATTTGATCCTTAAGAAAGACTGCAGTACGGCGTTGGTCATCATAAGAGAGTGATCTTAGGACAGGAGAGGAATTTTCTACAACCGGGATTTGCACATTTGTATTTCTGGATAGAATTTTGTAAAACAAATCAGCTAGAGTTCGGCTTAGAACCTTGAAAAAGTTGTATAGGCCATCACCGAGTAACATGGAAATGCCAATGAATACCTGATGTAGTTTAGTAGACATTTTGTTTTAGTGAAGGGTATTCGTGAAAAAGCAAATTAATATTTGGCAGCATTGGGGAAAACTATGATGGATTAGGAATTCACCATATAACCACGAAGTCCTTGCAAACTATTTGACTCGAGATCTGCAGAGTACCAATCCCCCTTTCTAGTTTCAATGATAGGCCGCAAAATGCCGCAAGAAAGAATTCCTCCAAGAAGAAAAGATATATTTACGATGTGAGGACAGATCATCCCTACTCCAACATTAGTTGCTGAGAAATCGAAGAAAAACCTGTAGCTTCCAAAACAAGGTTTTAAGTGAAACATAAGACAACATAGTTTGATGATAACCTTAGTACTATATGCAGACATGGATATATCTTAACTGAAATTGATTCTACGTCTGATGATTGAGATTAGGTCTTAAATGGAAAAGCAGTCAAAGAAACAGACTGTATATCGGTTAGATGATGCTCAGTCACCTGCCAGTGTTCCAATTTAAAGTTCTGCTATGAGCAGGAAACATCTCTTGGTTTGTTGAAATGAAAAATTAGAGACCAATTGTTAAATAAAAAAAAACTTTTAGGCTTACGTGTATTTATATGCCTTTAATCCAAATGTTGGGAATTTTGAGAAGCCACAATCATCTCCAGCCGTGAAGAACCATTGGAAGAAACCCCATAAGAAGCTAAATGAGAAAAACTTGCCAAATTCTCTGACTTGCTTCCTGAATACATAATGAACTTTTAGATTTATTTTAGGAAAAAATGCAGCAGCAATCCCTAGCCTTTCACCTTTTTGTAGATTTTACCCTAATTTTTACTTTGTACTACACACAATCCCAAAGCTTTTAAAAATATGCACCTGAGTCCGAATGGATGGTTTTATTTGACCGTCAATTGACTACACAAGTTGATTTTGACCAAATTTAAAAAAAAAAAAAGGTAAAATGATAACTTTGCTATTTAAACCTTGTTTGAACCCCATTTTTATCAAAAAAATATATTTTTGAATAGTGTATTGATGGAAATTTGTAGTTAAAAAATAAGAAAAAATTTTAAATTTACGTGTAATATTATTTTATTGAAAAATATAAATTGAAATGATGTCAAAACATTATTTAAAAATGCATTTTTTTCAAAAAAATGTGACTCAAACAAGGATTTATTCCTATATATATCCCTTAAAATAATTAAAACCAAATAAAAGAAGAGAAAATAAAATTGTTTATATCTTTTTTCTTCACCTCACCTCACCCCACACCATCCCAAAAATCAGAAAATCAATTGCCGGTATCAACAACACTCCGCCGTACCGTCCACGACCACCACAATCGCTACCACCATCACCACAAATCTCAAACAACAACTCGCGTTTTTTATTCTTCTCTGTAAACGAAATTTTTTATCAAATGCAATTTCAAAATAATATGTAAACTTCTCCCTTCAAACTACTTTTTCCCTTCAAGTATTGTATAGCCTAAATTCAGAAAAGCCCACAATTGCAATCAAGAGCTTCGTCAATGCACCGGAAGAGGGACCCATTGAACTATCGCTGTCAATTTCCCGTATTTTTTATACATCCAATGACCCTAATACTGTTCCAACGGCCACCAGTGTTCTCCTCACCGGCACCATCATTGTTTGTTTGCATAAAAATGATAAATGTAGAGGTGGAATTTGAAGTGGGTGCGTGATAATACCCAGTGGGGATTCTACTCTCGTCAAGAAAATTGGGCGGAGATTCTAGAATTTTGTACTCTTCTTCTGGTAGGAATTCGAATTTTGTCAAGAAAACTGTTTGTAGTGACGTGGTGTTTACTCCTTTGGATATGGTGAACCAAAGGTTGGGGATGGTGGCGGTGGTGGTGGTGCCGTGGGTGGTGTCGGCGTTGGGTTGATTTGGTAGGAAAGGGTAAAGGCAGGGGTAGGTGGAGGGGTTAAGGGGTCAACGTTGCCGATGGTGGTGGCCGTGACCCTAGTGGTTTTGGCAAAGTTTTGCTCACGTCGGGCAAAATTGTGGATTTGGGCGGGGGAATGATGGTGGAAGTGGTGGGGGCAAACTGTGGGCAATAATGGTTAATCGTCGGCGAGGAGGCGATGGTGGTAATTGTAAAGTTAATATTTTATCATTTTAAATTTTGTCAAAATTAGTCAAAGTCCACTTTTCTTAATCAACTAACGGTCAAATTGATCCATCTATTTGGAACTCAGGTGCATATTTTTGAAATGTTCGGGACTGTGTGGTACAAAGTGAACGTTATGGTAAAGTCTGCAAAAAGTGAAGGTTAGGGACCGTTGCTGCAATTTTCTCATTATTTTATAATTTCTCTATACTATACCTACATACGAGGTGTTAATTTTAACCGAAATAGCTACGTACTTTGCTTGTTTCTCCCCTCCAAGAGTGTGGAAGCTGTTAATAAAACGTGCAACAGCAGTACCACTGGGATACACCAACTTCATGTCTATGATCATTGTCTAGACACAAAAAATGAGATGCATCATTCACGATTCAAAAATGTAAAAATTTTATGTATTGGACTGTATAACAGTGTCCAACATACCTAACATGTAAATCATACCTTTCGGAGAGGAACCACCGAGAAAAGACCCAAGAAGCTAGTTACAAAAAGAAAGCCAATCATCCATCCTAGTTCCGGGTTCTTGTAGTCCAACTCATATTTAGCTTCTGCTGGTTGATTGGCAACACGTTCACTCATTCCAAACAGGTAACTTCCAAAACCACCTGTACAGGATGCTCATGTAAGATATTCTATATGCACGGTGTACGCAAGGAGGAAAGAACAAGGATTGAAACCATATATACTGACCGCTAAAACCGATTCCTGAGGAGGCAATAACGCAGGTCTGAATGACTGTAATTTCTTGGCGGGTCAAGGGCTGCTTCAACATGCCAGCTTTCTCAAGTGTTTTAGTCCAAGTCTTGACAAAGAAGAATCCCAATAGCCCAGCAGCGACATTCAGTGGTGGTATAATACCAAAGCTGAGGTTGAGTTTCATCACTATGAAGCATAACATCACCGACAACACAAAACTCACTACAAAAGCTCTTATAGTTAACTGTTTTGTCCATGAAGGTACCTCCTCGTTCTCAAATATCCTATCTACTGACAATTCTTCGTCTTCTGATGTGTTAATAGTTTCATCATGCAATCCAACTCCGTTCTCTATATTATTTTCCCTTCCACTGTCCATCTGTTCCCTCTGGATTGAAACTTTAGACTGTCTAGGAATCTTTCTTTTGCAGGTAGATAAATAACTGTAGGATTTGGGACGTAGTTATAAAGAGTCAAGAATGGCAGCTGGCAACTTGCACGACAGCACTGCATATACATTTCATTTGAAGTTGACTAATGTGATATAATCTTGTGTCGTGATATATACAGCTTGCGGGTATTTGTTGGAACTATTTAAATAATTATTGAGTTATTTTTGAATTCATGTTATATTTTTTCGAAGTTGCAATCTACTTACCAATTCATCTTGTCCCAATTGGTTTTTTCAATACTTAGGTTAAGGGTTCAGGAATTGATACTTCTCTCCATTCCACTCCCACACAAAAGAAAAAGAAAAATGGAAAAAAAACCTTGCAATCTCTTAGGGTGGTCCCAGGATCCTGGAAATTTTTGAGCATTGAAAAATGTTACACTCGAGACTTGACCCTAACAAAGTTTTAAAATATTGGGGCCTACTTTACAAGAAAATTCATTACTTCTGTTGAATTTTTCCCAACTGTATGTTACACGATTATTGATGAGAATCTGCGAAAGTATCTGTTGGAATTAATATTGGCAACATATGAGGTAAATCTGTTGGAAAAAAATGGTTGTTTTCTTAAAGAGTTAAATTATAGCGTAAATTTGGGTTTAGGTAAATCCCTTATTGGATGCAATGAAGCGTGGCATTGAGCATAGTCGTATCCCTAAATCTGAGTCAGTGAGCAGATGGAAATACATGCCCGATTAGTCTATTTACAGTAGTGAATAAAATCGTGTCCGAAGTTATGCTAACCCGGCTGAGCTATCGGAAAATGAAAGCAGACTTTGTAGCTGCACTTTTTCTTCCGATGTCCGATAGATGTGATTCAAGAGGCTTTGGAAAGATGACTCAAAGGACTACAATTTTGCTTCAGATATCATTTTCCAATTCAAATGTTTCCTATGTCAAAAATGAGTCTCAATATGAGACTACAAATTTGGAGCATAACTTTTTCGGTTGAAAATTAACGTGTGATCGTACTTTGATTATATTTGATCCATTTGACTTATTTCTTCATCCAATTGACTCCAAGCACTCTCAAATCTTCATTTTGAGGTTCGACACAGCTTTTAAGTATTTTCACTTTAGTCCCCGAGCTCTGGATCTCTTACAATTTAGCAATTTTCTACAATTTTGCCAGCTCTCACTTATTTCCTTCAATTTCATCAATATATATCACAACATCAAAATACACATTAAAATGTTTTAAAAGTCGTAGAAATAAGTTAAATATCAAGTTTAGATGATATTGAAAGTATGAATAAAATACACTCATCAAATCTCTACTGACAATTCTTCATCTTCCAATCTCGTTCCATTGTCTGTATCATTTTCCCTTCCATTGTCCATCTCTCCCCTCCAGTCTACTTTGGATTTTAACTTTAGACTATTCAAGGAATCTTTCTTTTGTAGACAGTTTATTTATTGAACGAATTGGAATGCAATAATGAAGACTTGAGTGGAATCACAAATTGGATTCAAGGGTGTGGGCGCAAGAAAGCAACTTGCACTTATCATAATACTACCTCAATTCATTGAAGGACTTCTTAAAGTTCTGTCACTCTCAAATCTCAATGCTGTCAAAATCGGACCAGACTGGCTGGTTCGATCCAAAAATTGAGAGCTACTCCGATTTCGTATAAAAATCGTAAAGTTAGAAACTATTTAAACAAGTCAAGAATCGGTCGAGTCAACTCTATCTTGCATCCAATTAACCCATTGTGATATATGGGTTGGAATACCAAGGAGGGACAAATTAAAAATTACTCCTCACAAGTTACAACCATCCAACTAAGACAACCTTTGGCTAAGGTTCACAAGTTTACTTGTAAGTAAATAAGTTTCACAATAAATAATTTATTTACGAATCTACATTAGAAATAAGTTGATTATTAAGGTTATAGTTACTTCTAGAATAAACATATATTTAAAAATAAGAAAAAAAAATAAGTTGTCATATAAAAGTAGCTTAAATGTGATTTTTAAGATTAGCAGAGGATGCTCCAAGTCAACAGCTTTTCTTATAAATCTTAAACTGCATTAGCTCACGCTAGGAATTAATCTTGATCATCTTCACCCTAGTTTAGCAATCAACTTTATAACATAAAAAGAAATGTAAAAAGATGATAGATATATGTCCATAATTGAGTTTGCATTTAGAAAATTGAAAATAACTAAGAAACCACTTATTTCTCCACTTCTTTTAACAGTCAAACTTTGAAATGAATTCAATTATTGCTACAGAACAGACAAAATGTCACCTAAATAATCACAATCATGGACAAGATTGGTCTATGATCTTTTTCATATTGACAGAAAATTAGTATTTTTCCACTCTTAATTGTATACAATCCTCCAAACTACTTGATAGGTACCATCTTGATTATGACATTCATTTTGTCATCACCAATGGAACTGTGAAAAAGTCATTGAGTCAACACTAACTGTAAGTTTTATGAAAATTGATATGAGTAGTTATCAAGAGGCTAGATACATGAAAAATAAAATCTAGAATAAAGTATATTAACAGGCTTGGCTTTTCTTTTTTTGTATCATAATTTTTTTTTCTCTTGACGGTAAAATGAAGTATTGAACTTATTGTCGAAATAAGCAATTTTTTTGTTGAAGGAGAGACTCCAGTCTTCACCAAATCCGGGCTCAGTATTGAAATCAATCACCACAATCAATCAAACCAAATCACAAACCAACCAACCCACAAAACCGGTTGCTCTTTGAAACTGCCCACAAAGGACTAGGAATGGAGGACAATCAGCCACCAAGGCTGGATAAAAGAGAAGGAACAATAGTGCAAGGCAGTGAGTACGAAGCAAGAAGGCAGAGAGCACAAATCAAGCCAAAACAGCCGTTTTACTTCTTAAACAAAGGCTATTAATTTCACTCAATTTGTAACAGTAACGGGCACACATATATAAGGATTGGACATAGGCTTTTAGGGTTAGGCCCAATAGGAAATAATAAGGTCCAATAGGCAATAAGTGGGCTGTCAACAAATAAAAGAAGTCATCCAGGTTTTGGGTTGAGTCATGAGCATTACTAATTTAATTAGGCTTTTTCAAATGGCCAAGTGGATTACGTGATTGGTTTACCAAATGTGGCATCGATATACATTCAGTCATTTGGTTGAGCCGACTGAAATAAACAATACTTACATCATCGTTCGGGGAGGTCGTTTGACAACAATTTGCCTAACATTTTTAACTACTTTATAGAGTTTAAACTTGACAAACACGCTCCTAATAATAGGTTGCCCCAGGATCGTGCAAGACTCTATTCATTGAAAAATACAACAAAATTTTTTGATGGATAACAACACGAAGACTTGACCCTACCAAGTCTTCGAGTTGTTGGGTCCTACTATCCAGGGAAATTCATATTTTCAATTAATTAGTTTCTCATACTTATGTTCCAAGACTATCCAAGAAAATATCTGTAAAACTTGTTTGGCTTAACGGTAAAGCTACAAATAGAAGAAACTTGCTTATTTCGACTTCAAGAAGGGTGTAACCATACAGATTTTCTCGGTCAATCTGGACAAAATACCAAAAGATAAAAGAAGCAAAGACAAACATGCTCACACGATTTCCTCTCCCACATTGTATCCTTCAAAACTAGCATGCAGTATTGAATATGTATTACAAAGTGCTGTTAAGATGCATCCATATTGCAGAAACATAAATTTATTCTCTTATGTATCTATACACTTTTTGGATTATGGAGGCGATAATTGTTCTGATACAAATTAATTTTTACCCCCCGCATATCTAGGATCCCAAGTACTTATCTACCTTAGTGTTTGTAGCGCTTGACAGGAACTTCATGCAGATTGGAGGTTTCACCCCGACTAGAGCTAGTATAGAGCTAGGCAAAGTCCAGATGCCATCTCCACAAATCAAACCTGAAGCTACTGCAGGCCCAAAGGCATCTGCCTTGGCTCTGTTTATCTTCTGCCACACAAAAAGTATGAGGCTACCAACACACATATCAATGGCAAAATAGGAACCCAAATAAAACGGTATCGCCATTGCCATTGGAAGTGGAATAAACCACGAACGTTTCTTTCCCAGAGCATCTCTGATTAAGTTGATGAAAATTGATGCAGCAAAAAATCCATAGCATAGCTTGAGGCATTCCTTTGGTAAAGCTGAGAATCCTTCAACCCCAAGTTTAGCCATGTTATAGTAGACAGTAGCAAAGGGTGCGGGATATTCACTTGTAGGAAGCCCAAGATCAGGAAAAGCTTCGTAGAAAATCCAAAACACACAAGGAGAAATCACACATCCCATAGCAGTGCCAATCACTTGGCTCACAAACATTGAACGGGGCGAAGCCAAGGTTAAGTAACCTGTCTTGAAATCCTGCATGATGTCAGAGGCAGTGGAAACTATATTCATCATCACTCCACATGCTGCTAAACCAGCAAGGATTCCACCATGTGAGGCCCCTGCCCATGCCCCAATTGTAAAGATGGCTAGCTTCCCGTAGGTAGATGCGAGTGACCAATCAGTAAGCCCACACCCAAATGCGTTACAGAAGGCCAAGCTTGGTGCAAAGACGTAAATAACAATTACGTAGTACCACTTGAGCTGGTGGAAGATTTGAGGAAGAATTGCAGTTGAGACTGCAGCAAGGGTGAAATAGCCTCCAATTGCAAACCATGTTGCGATTTGATCTTTGAGAAATAGTTGGGTACGTCGTCGGTTATCATAGGAGAGTGATTTTCCGACAGGAGAGGAATGTTCTACCTCTGGGATTTGCATATTTGCATTTCTGAGTTGAATTTTGTTAAACAACCCAGCTAGAGTTCGGCTCAGAACCTTGAGAAAGTTGTATAGACCATCACCGAGTATCATGGCAATGCCAACGAATACCTGATGAAATTTTAGTTGACATTTTGTTATAGTGAATGGTACTTGATAAAAAGAAAATTAATATTCAGTACTGGGTGAAATTTATGGTGTATTAGGAATTCACCTTGTAACCTTGAAGCCCCTGCAAACTATGTGGGTCGAGATCAGCAGAATACCAATCACCCTTTCTAGTTTCAATTAGAGGCCACAAAATGCCCCACGACAGAATTCCTCCAACAAGAATAGAAACATTTATGATGTGAGGACAGATCATCCCTACTCCAACATAAGTTGCCGAGAAATCGAAGAAAAACCTGTGGTTCGAAAACAGAAGTTTAAGCCTTCATGATTGTTAACTTTAATGCTAGCAGGCAGGACTTAACTAAATCAGGCCTCAGTTCAAGTCTATTGTAGGTTTAAAAAATGAGTATTAGTTTGAAAAGCAATAAAAAATCCAGACCAGTCTTCAATTGGAAGATGCTTAGTCCAACGACTGTGTGGTGAGTTAAGCAAAAAGAAGCAAAGACATTTTGCTTTGCTAAATAAGAAAAAGAACATTTTATGCTTACTTGTATTCATATGCTTTTAATCCAAATGTTGGGAAGTTTGAGAATCCACAATCATCGCCAGCCGTGAAGAACCATTGGAAGAAACCCCATAAGAAGCTAAAGGAGAAAAACTTGCCCAATTCTCTGACTTGTTTCCTAAATACAAATGTACAAATCCTTCTTATTCTAATATCTTTCGCTCACTTTTTGTTGTTAATTTCTATACTCACTTATAAATGAGATGTTAGTTATAACAGGAATGGCAACTTACTTTGCTAGTTTGGCTCCTTCAGGAGTGTGGAAGCTATTAATAAGATGTGCAGTAGCAGTACCACTAGGATAGGTCAACTTGAAGTCTATTATCATCGTCTACACACAAAAAAGCGGGGTACATCATCACGATCCATTAGATATTATTTGTTAAATTCTGTGGAACTTATTCATAAGATTTTGCGTAATATGGCTCCTTCAGTAGTTTTCTTCTTTCACTAAACTCAAATTTGTCTTAACAAAGGATGAGGAATACCTTTCGGAGAGGCAACACGGAAAAAAGTCCCAGAAAGCTAACCACAAAAAGAAAGCTTATCATCCAGCCTATTTCTGGGTTCTTGTAGTCCAATCCATATTTGGCTTCTCCTGATTGTTTGGCAACACATTCGCTCATTCCAAATAGATAACTTCCAAATCCTCCTGTACAAGATCAGGTTGGATTTTCTTTATGGAAAAAGTGTGTGTGTATGTGAGAGGGTAAGAAGAAGAAGAATTAGGAGCATATTTACTAACCGCTAAAGGCGATGCCAGAGGAGGCAACTACGCAGGTTTGAATGACAGTATTTTCTTGGCGGGTGAAAGGCAGCTTCAACATGCCAGATTTCTCGAGTAGTTTTGTCCAAGTCTTGACGAAGAAGAATCCCAATAGACCGGCCGAGACATTCAGAGATGGTATAATACCAGTAGTGAGATTGAGCTTCATTACTATGAAGCAGAACATCACTGACAACACGAAACTCACTGCAAAAGCTCTCATTGTTAACTGTTTTCTCCATGAAGGCACCTCCTTATTCTCAAATATCCTCTCTACTGACAATTCTTCATCTTCCAATTTCTTTAAAGTTTCATCTTCCAATTTCGTTCCATTTTCCGTATTATTTTCCATTCCATTGTCCATCTCTCCCCTCCGGTCCACTTTGGATTTTAACTTACCGTTCAAGGTATCTTTCTTTTGTAGATCGTTTATTGAAGGAATTGGGATGTAATTATAAAGACTTGAGTGGAATCACATATTGGATTCAAGGGTGTGGGGACAAGAAAGCAACTTGCACATGTCATAATACTATGGAAGGACTTTTAAGTTCTGTCACTCAAATCTCAATGCTGTCAAAATCAGACGAGGCTGGCCGGTTCGATCCCGAAAATTGAGAGCTACTCCGATTTCGTGTAAAAACAGTGAAGTTAGAAACTGTTTAAACAAATCAAGAACTGATCGATTCAACTCTATTTTGCTTCCAATTAGCTCGTTGCGGGTTGGAATACCAGGGAAGGACAAGTATTACTCCTTATAACCATCCAATTAAGACCAACTTCGGCTATGCTTCACAAGTTTACTTAGTAAATAAGGTATTGTTCGATGGAAATTAAAAGCCAATTAAAATTGAAAATATAGCCGTTATTGTGTTTCACTCGTCTAATAAAAGTCAACAATAACGGCTAGCTTTTCAATTTTAATCCGATTTTAATCTATACCGAACACGCCCTAAGTTTCAAAATAAATAATTTATTCACAGATCTACATTAGAAATTAGTTAATTATTTTGACAATAAGGTTATAGTTACTACTCTAAAGTAACTTAAAAGTGTTATTTAGAATTAGAGTAATGCTATATAGCTCTATTGAGGTTACAACCCCAATTTAGGTGACGTGAATGTGACATTAAATTATAGATCTATCATTTATTGTCACATTAACGCACCCCAGTAATGCCACATTATTGCCACCTAGAGTGGTATTGTAACCTCAATGTGGTTAAATAGCATTACTCCTAAGATTAGCGGAGCATGCTCTAAGTCGACAGCTTTTCATATAAATCTTAAACTGCATTAGTTCACACTTGGAATGAATCTTGATCAATCTTCACACTAGTTACGCAATCAACTTAATAACATAAAAAGAAATGTAAAAAGATGATAGATATATGTCCATAATTGAGTTTGCACTTAGAAAATTGAAAATAACTAAGAAACCACTTATTTCTCCACTTCTTTTAACAGTCAAACTTTGAAATGAATTCAATTATTGCTACAAAACAGACAAAATGTCACCTAAATAATCACAATCATGGACAAGATTGGTCTATGATATTTTTCATATTGACAGAAAATTAGTATTTTTCCACTCTTAATTGTATACAATCCTCCAAACTACTCGATAGGTACCATCTTGATTATGACATTCATTTTGTCATCACCAATGGAACTGTGTAAAAGTCATCGAGTCAACACTAACTGTAAGTTTT
>CAIGRK010184024.1:107500-110015 GCA_903798315.1 Fraxinus greggii | reverse complement strand
AAACTAAGAGAGGGTAATGATAGAATTGAGTAAATTCAACTTAGGATGCACCCCGAGAAAATTGAGTGAAACCCCCTCTTCCAGGTCGAGAATAGGAGGATGTAACTAGATTCCCTCATTAAGATTCAACAACAGCTTTATCCCCATGAAGAAATCCTCCTCCCCAGAAACAGGAAAAACGACTACTTCTTCTCCAAAAACTGCATCTGCTAGTGCCTTCATTTCCCTGATTGTGCCAGCTACGTTCTTCCTCTACTTAATATATATATTTCTTCAAAAGGCTACAAATAATGGGTTTTAATGCATCTGAAAGCAGCACTCGTACTATCTGTTAAATAAAAGAAAAGGATGGATTGACGTCAACGCAGGTCTGTTCCCTTGTATAGTAGAGGTTTCGCAGATCATAGAAAAGAAAGGACTCCTCGCTCTGCACTGAATCGACGAACACTATAGATTGCCGGCTGCCGCCCCCTGACCCCGCAGAAAGCGAAGATCCGCAGGAGGATGATGATAGAGGAGGCTCGAGAGACCTGAGGTTCCTTGCAACAAGGATGGAGAATGAAGCAGGGGTTAGAAAACAACCCTAGAGGAGCACCCGCTCTGATACCTTAAGAAAACGTGAGTGAGGGAATGAATGAATGATGGATCTGGGGATTCTATATATCTATCATTTATATATGATAGATATATTAACACTGCTCACCTCTTGAGGTTCTAGAAGCCTCTGGAAACAGGTTTTTATCCCAACATCGGTTTTGATTAATGAATAATGGTCTTTGAAGCTTTTTTTCCTTTCCACAAACCTCTTCTTTTTGAACGAGTGAGGAATTTTGTTTAGCCTATCCCCTCTTATCAGTTTGAAGTGAGTTAAGTTTATCCTATTCTTTTACTTTTCAAAGGATCGGTCTTACTAAACCTGACCAGGCAAAGAAGGTATATCATTTAACTAATTATAAATAAATTATAAGAAAGAAAAATCCCGAAACAAAAAAACATAAGATAAGACAGGGCTAGGACAGCAATCTATACGCGGATTAGGATGAGCTTTTATGTAAAAATTCTTATATAGGAAGACCTAGATAAAAAAAAAAAAAGAGTTCTTTTTTTTTGGCTAGGAATAGGAAAGGACTGGCACTATGCTTCAAACATGGAATTACAAGCACTTGGGCATTGGCCTGGTAATTCGGAATACAGCTATTTAATGCGCTCTTGTTGCTGAGTGAATAACCGGTCTTGTCATATCCGCTCTTTGATAGAACGACGTTAGTGCCTTTACTTACTAGATTTCCTGTTGATGCAATAACCTGCAAAAGTACTTCTAACCAATCTTTCTTGATCAAGGTGATCGAAGATCAGGTGCACTTCGCTTTCACTCTTCTTGTCTTGTCTTCTCCTGTCCACTATGGTTGAAGTAAAACTAGACTTTGAGTTTCTATTTGTTAATAACATCACAAAAGCATTCCACATTCGTAGGTACTCTATTAAAGTTCAGTTACCAGTCTCCCTACACCCTTTCGGGTTTAGGCTAGGGAGTGGCTTTAGTATCCTATATGTAGTTATACCTTAACGGCCTTATCGGATTCCCTAGAAAGAAAGCCACTTTTTCTTGACCATTTTGACTCCATTCTTTAGAAATTCGCCGAGTTGGCTGCTAACCCGCCTTGGAGAGATTGGGGCTCTTTCAGCTTGTGGGGTCAGGGTCGACCTCTTCCAAACATGGGCTTGGCCATGCCATGATACTACCCTTCCTCAGGTCCCAATCTATAAAGAGTAAGACCCCGGGATGTTTTTCATGAACAAATCTCTCCAGATCTTGCCCACACCGCCTGAACGCTCCGATCATACGGATAAAGTCCACTCAAAGCCACCCCTAACCGAGTTTTGGAATAAACCCGGACGAAGCGCTTCGCCTTTCACTCAAAGAAAGAAAAGAAAGAACGAACTGTGCTATTCTCAAGTTCTCTCAGAGTTCGATTTCCCGAGTCAGCTGAGCCCGAACCCTCTGCTTAGGTGCCTGTTTCGAAGGGAGCTTTTGAAGAGTCTTCGTCTTGCCCACTTCAATAGTAATTCCGGAACTTTGAAAAGATCGTTGACAACTCTAACCACGGAATTGCTTGTTTCGGTCCATTTTTGGTCTGCCCCGCTCCTTAAAATCACTAACTATAGTAGCTCTCATTTATCACTTCATTCGTTTGCTACGCTTGGTTGATTGCGGCATCGAACTCAAGAGGGGGGTCGACTGATCACTAAATGGATATGATTCCATTTCGAATGTGGATGATATCGAGCCCGAAAGCATGGATGCTAGCCTCAGATCTGTTCCGACAACGAACTATCAACATCCTCTCTTTTACTTTACCTAATTGACTTGCTTGATCACAGACTCGTTGATGAAAAACTTAACGGTGGACTTTTTCCTTTACGAGAAAGGGCCCCCTCTTTGGAATTGGTTTCAGTTCCTATCAAAAGAAACTCTTTTGCAATAAAAGGTGGCTTTCTAAGGTTCTTGGATTGA
>CAIGRK010184024.1:85000-100000 GCA_903798315.1 Fraxinus greggii | reverse complement strand
TGAACGAAAAGCGATATGAACGTGCTATTTTCAAATCGATTGATAGATAGCCTTATCTGTTCTGAAAGATCGAAAGAGATAGAGAGGGAATCTATCAAGAATAAGGGGAAATCCCCTATTTCTATCTATTGATGAGACAACTATCTTTTCATGATCCATCAGAAAAGAAAGAAATTGATATGTATCTGATGGAGTCTACATCGTACATAGAGCGCCCAAGCGCTTTTTAGGCCAGCTCAGTTCTCTTATCCATCGGTCCAATGCACTGGGCTCATCTCATGGAGGGAAAAGCCAAAATGTAGTTGTCTTGTTCGCCGCCTCGACGCATTCCCTTCTCTCCCCGGTATCGTCCCACACAGAAAGAAAGAGCGCAGAGCCCCGGCCCGACCTGTAGGTCCGCTAACGTAAAGCGAGGAGTTGAGCCTGAACTGGCGAACCGAAGTCACTTTCGGAACCATACTTCCTACAGCTAAGATGTGTCCAGTCCAGCGGGAACGCGCAGCGCAAAGGAACGTGAGCTGCTATACCGAATCCCCCGCTGGCCATCGGGGACCGAGTGGTAAGGCCATGATATGCAGGGGAAAATATCACTCATTCTTCCATTGGGGACAGGTGCACGAACGACAACTCCAAACGTCACACATCCGCCGCCTACCTACCGTTTAGGTGGCACCAGCGAGATCCAGCTAAGGTAAGGTCGCGTCGCGGCTGCTCCACTCCGCTGCGGTCTCATGAACTGAACTTCGTTGCCTTCCCTTAGCGAAGCGAATGGGCGCTGTGCCGTGGGTCAGTTTCGGGGCGGAGAGTGAAGAGAGACCAGAAGAATGATTCATTTGGATCGACGAGCTTTTTCAGCCCAAAAACTAAGAATCAATGGAATCTTTGTCTATCCATGAACATCTATTCTATCTGTATATCTAGGGGATCTCTCTATACATATACATATAAAAGTGTTTTATGGCATGATATGATCGCCTTTGTTTGATATGTTCATTCAGTACCAATACAAACTAAAACTACACCAAAGTGGAAGGGCCACTATAGAAGCTAGAAGTAGCTAGCCCTAGCCTATAGTAGTCGGCCTAACCAAAGCGTCACGACAACATAAAATTAGCCTTATGAATTGAATCTTAAGTAGGGGGCTTAGCCCGCCCGCCTACCAATCAAAGAGGCTGAGAGTAAGCGTAAGCTCACCCGTAAGCTCTTCGAGCTTCCCTTCATTCGCTTCGCGGGAGCCGCACAGCACATAGCTGGAAGTCAGAAGGCCCATACTACCTGCCTAACCCTTCGCTCCGAGGGACCGTAGATCGGAAAGCGCCTTCTAAAGCACCCCATTCATCCAAAAGAGAAGGGAAGGGGCCTATTTATTTGCATGACCTCTGCAGATTTAACCCTATCTACACCCGGAGCCACTCCCCTAGCGGTCCTGCCACCACGCCGCAGAACGGGAGCTCGTGTGGAACCTTTTATTTCTGGCGTAACAGCGGTAGAACGTAACAAAATATTACGGCCGCCTAACATAGGGGCCGGAGGTACGGTAAACTCGGCCAAAATATGACACCCGAAGGGCCCGACACGCACAATCCTATCCTATCCGAGTTTACCCCTTGCACTTCGGACAGCCATCTGTAGCATCATAAGGAGGACCTCCCTTTCGAGGTACAAAAAGAGTACGGTACATAGGAGGTTGGTCTTTCTCAACGTGGTGTATAGCACGAAAAACCTTTCGATACAAGATAAGGCCGTTCAAATGAAAGAAAAAAAGGCAGAATTTTTTTCTTCTTTCCCCCTCGGGATTCTGGAGGGAGGGGGGAGGGGAAAGGCTTGGGCCTACCTATCCCGATAGGACCCCATAAAAGAACGGGAGCTGTTGAGAGGTTCCATATTGCCGAGACGAAGGGCAGCACTTCTGTACGTGATCGTAGTATGTCACGTCGTCTCGTCCCCGCTGCATCGAAGAGTACCTATGCACTATGTTCCGGTTCACTGATAAGGAAGATAGAGTTGGGGTGGGGGTCTACGATGTGATACTCAAGTATGACCCGGGGAGATACATGCTAACTATGGGTAGGAAGCAGGAACCATTATGTAAATAATTTCGGGGGGTTACAGATCTCTTATACTACCATCGATCGACAGAGCGGAACGACCAGAAAAAGAAGTTAAGTTAGAAAGCCGTATGATAGGTGGTAACTATCTTGTACGGTTCGGGGGGTAATCGGCGTACTCCGATCAGTGGGGGGAATCTTTGGCTCTATCGAACATACAGGGAATTGGAGGTAGCATTCTACCGATGTCAAGTCATGGACTGGTTTCTTCAGCCCTTTTTCTATGTGTTGGTGTTCTATATGACCGACATAAGACTCGACTTGTTAGATATTACGGAGGTTCAGTGAGCACCATGCCGAATCTCCCTACCATTTTCTTCTCTTCCACTTTGGCCAATATGAGTTCACCTGGTACTAGCAGCTTTATCGGGGAATTTCTCATCTTAGTAGGAGCTTTCCAAAGAAATAGCTTAGTAGCGACATTAGCAGCGCTTGGGATGATTTTAGGCGCGGCCTATTCCCTTTGGCTATATAATCGTGCGGTTTCTGGGAATTTAAAACCCGATTTCCTCCATAAATTCTCCGATCCAAATGGCAGAGAAGTTTCCATATTTATACCTTTTCTTGTTGGAGGGGCGACCGTCCGTTAAACTACCAAAAAAACAAGGGTAAACCAATGTGATCATGACATTGTAGGTGCTTGCGATGGGACGGATGCGACTTCCCTCAGTTGGTTTGGGTGGCATAGCCCGTTGCAGAAGTCCCCCCTTTTTTTTTTTCCATTTCTTTAGTCTTTAGGGAGCCAAAGCTTGACTTTACTAAACTAATAAAAAAAGGCTCGCGCTAGGCGCTTACCTTTTTTGGCTGAGCCGTCTCTTGCTGGGTGGGACCGATAGAAAGAAAGGACGGGGGGCGCATGGTACTTCTCGACCCTGTCTCCGAGGGACAGTTGAACGAGCGACTCATGAATGCTGCCGGGTTGGACGAGCCAATAACTCGAACGCGTTCGGTCTTTTTTTTGAGCAAGAATCACAGCCTTACCTTATCTTCGCCATGATACGGACTCCAAGTTCTTATGGCAGAGCACGAGGAGATTTATCATCAATATGATGATGGGAATGGAAACCAGAAGCACGACTGGGGTCTTCGTGGTCCAAGATAATCAAACCATCAGTAAGAGTAAGGTAAGCATGAGACTTTTTGGTAGTACCGGTGAACCAGATGGCCGCGGCGATGGAATCTGGGACGGAGGACTTGTAGTATCTCTCTAGATCTGGCAAAAGCGAAAGAACCCCTAACATAATTCGAATGGAGGCTGAGCCCACTCTGGCCTCGCAGGGCAGGCCCCTGTGGTTGCGAGCTGGAGCTGCCATAGCTTATGGCTAGAGCAATGGGAGGGCCCCAGCAGAGAGAAAAGTAAAGATAACGAGCGCTCCGCCCGCTTGGCGGGCGGCAGGAGCTGCGGGCAAGTGCTTGGTAGGCCAACAGCCCAGTGAACCGGGCGGGGCACTCGAAGAAAGGGGGGCACACTAAGCAAGTACGAAAAATTGGCCCCGCTCCGCTTTCTTAAAAGCAAGGACCACTACGGGAGGTCAAACCAAGGACCTATGGAAGTCGGGGCTCGTCCCCGGTCAATATTGGATCAAACAATAGGGGGCCGTAGCGCTGACCCTTTTTTTATTGATTCAATACAATAGGGGAAAAGATCGTACAGTTCCCTACCGAGACAAACTCTCAACGGATCCTCTGCGCGCTGGGCATACCTCTTCCGTGCGTCTTTCTCGTGGAGGGAACAGAAGAACAGGGAAAGACCCGGCCGACCGGCCCAGGGCTCGAGGGCGAGCTTTATTTATTTAAGAGAGAATGGGAAGTGAATCGAAAGGCTTCCGTTTCCGTTCTTGGTTTGGGGGCTTTCGGGCCCTCTCGATCTTTTTCGTAGTTGAGAAGGGGGAAGGAGTCTAAATCAATGAACATTAATGAACCATCATTGATGGACGTTGCACATGACACGATCAATTCGACTCAAGGTCCGGCGCTAATAGAAGTTGCTTACTTTCCTAGTAGCGAAGGAAAAGGGCAGGGCTTTTTTCGTAGTAATAGTGGGCGGGTCTCATGAGATCTATGCCGGCCGTCGGAATCAAACGAAGGTCGAAGGACCATTCGATTCATTAAGGGGCATAGCGGCGCCCTCGCCTGGCGCCATTCCCGGACCTAGCAGCAGACGGGCGGGCCGTGCCTGAATTCAGACCGGACCAGACTCTTCTTTGTTTGAGCTGCTCCCACGCACGCAGACCGGAAGATCTCACTTGTCCTGGACTGGACAAGTACGTAGAGATCTTCGTGGGACCGTGGAGGGAGTCTCAATCGGTCTTTTCTAGGATTCCTTATCACGCCACACATGGAGATTTTTCCATTGATAGATAAGAGGCCCCCCCTTGAACAAATTCTTAAAGGTTAGGTTACTACCTGCTTCTACGGAAGAGGTTTACTTTCTACCGCCCGGAGGTCATATAGATCGAAATCCGGAGCGATAAGAACGAAAGCCCTACCCACAGCTACAACTACTGGCGCTTCAAAAGGCTTAGATTCTAAGGGCGCTACTGAAAGCCCTTTTTTAGGTCGTCTAATAGGTAGGTGTAAGCCCCGAAAGCCTTTGGTACTTCGGTAGGGCGAGCAGCCCTTAAACCAAAAAAAAGGTTTGGAACCCTTCCCCTATTTATTTTATGCATTTCATTCTCTATTTGGCCCGCTTCAAACAAAATGAGAAAAAAGGGTCGGTCAATAGCATAGCTCTTTCTTTCCCCGGTCTCCTTTCGAAGGAGAGGCCTTCGCATTCCTAATCCGGTAGGGCCGGACGGCTTTGTTTGCCCCAGCTTGGCAAATCGCATCCCCGCACAACGACATTGTTTGTGCGCCCCTTACCGTTCTCGCTTAGTGTTTCAACGGCTGGGAAGGCAGTCGTAGAAGCAAAGCCTATCGCCACGCCGACCATCAAATACGAGATTGGGCTCCTTCTCAAAGATTTGATGGAATGGCCCACCCCACCCAAGAGCGCTTATGTTATAGGGGAACTCATGGCTGGAAACAACCCTTATGGTTTGTTTTGATATCCGGTAGGAATAATCAAAATCAAAGTCCAGGTTGGTTGGTGAGCCTAGTGATAGGAGACTATCTAGCTTGGTTCGGAGAGCACTTGTTGGGTTAAAGATTTTTTTGTTGCTAAATGTTACGGCCTAAATGCTGAACTATTGACCCTACTTGTTTGGATGGGTGTTCACCCCAAAGTGTTCCCGGACTGCATGCATACATCCGTAAGTAACTTAGTGCAACATGGCAAATTTCATTGAGAGGAATCAGCAAAGAAAAGAAAAACAGGTCAACAACATCTTAATGTATTTTTATGAGAGATTGTCCTCGGGCTGAGGAGTGTCACATGAGACGAAAGGTTCGATTCTTTCCCTCTTGGCGGAGTGACCTTGCTCTTCCCTCTGGACCCCTATAAGTGAAGTGTAGCGCTCCGATCTCCGACACAGATTTAGCGATAGATACGCAGCATTGAATGAAGGAAGGTGGCCGCCACCAACCTTGTGGCCGATAACTGGGAAAGCCAGGAGCGCATACACGGATCAAGTTATTGCATGAGGATCCCGCCCCCGACCATCGGGTTAGATTGAGATGAGCACAATCAGAGAAAGATAGCGGTGAGCACGCGGCTGGACCAGTACGATGTCTCGAGCATGATACCTGCGCTCCCTTCCTCTCATCAGATTGGAAGTAATTGCCTTAAACGGAATGAGCCGCATTTCTCATTTGTGAATTTCTAATGATCGCTGTCTTCCTGATTTCTTTGTACCATTCTGTCATCGACCTTGAAGCATCAATGTCACACTCAAGCCGAAACCCTGCTAGCTTCAGTTCTTTACGATGTTTCTTCTAACATTGCATTGCGGGCCGCTCTAAGCCTTTTGATTGAAATTATTACCCCCTTTCCTTTGGCTTAGCCACGCGTACCGGGTCGTGATCCGAATTCTTCACCCAGAAAAAGTCTAGCTATTGACTTGGATGTTCCTCACTCACAAGAAGGCGCAAGTCCCATTTTCATACAGAAGTATGCCCAAGAAAGGAAAGTTTTCATGGTCTTGAGGAATTTGATTTGACTATTCATTTACATAGGCAAAACTAGCCAGGAAGGTAGTACCAAAGAAAGATCATTTGGCATAGGCAGCGAGCACCTACTAGGGCTGGTGCTTGGCTCGGAGTACCCCTTTTTTTTTCTTAAAGCTTCTTCGCCTAATGAACAGAGACCACTCTATTTAAATGTCAATTGGTGGATCGCATTAATCCGTGGAGTATAATGACTCATGGATTGGTGAGTCAATGATCTCCTCTCTCCAAATCAAAGAATTAGTGTACCAATTATGTCTACCCGAGGGGGGCAACAAGGGTTCGACGAGAAAGAGCTACGAAAGAAGGCAGTATAAGCTTTCATTTCTTGGATTCCACTTCTTTCTGTGCATAGGAAAAGGAGTTTGTTGGGAAGCACAACATGAACCAATGAAGAAAGACTTATGGCCGCCGCTATGACTCCAGTATACCTTTACCAGGAGCTAGTTTTACCCATTATACCAAACCAACTCATGGGAGTCTTTTTCGCCAAACAACAGGCTAAAGGGCGATCACCCAAGCAATTGATTCGGTTTCACAAAGATCTGTCTATCCGACAAATTCACCAGCGGTTCAGATCTAATGAGCATAGGGAAGTCTTAATTCAAAGGCACCTGCGCCAGAACTTCTTCAGAAAGGGGGAGTTGAAGCTATACATATCCAAAATTCATGTTGGTTGATGAATGGGCATCTCTGACTTTATTGGGTGCTTTCACACAGAGGGTTTCGCTTCCTTATCCTCTCTCTTTAAGCAGATGATGCATGCTCTTCGATAGCGGAAATAAAAAAGCTTTCCATCGATCTCTGATAGGTCGGAAGGATGAGAAGTCCGACATGTTAGTTAAGCTATACTTGTCTTTCTTCTTAAGCTCAAAGCTTATAGTCTTTCGACAAGAATCCAAGTCTAAGTTTGAGTCGGTAGTCTCTGAGCCTTCTACTTCAACCTCTAGTCTTATTTATAAGAGAGTGAGTGAGAAGTGTGTGCTGCTCTGTAAACGGTATATTCGTATAATGTTATATATTCCTATGGATGTCGGACTCTGCTGGTATCCTCTTTGGACTTCGTCCCCAGTACCTTTCCAATATAGCCCTGAAGAGCTTCTTTTTTTATTCCCTTTTTCCGGGATTTCTTTTCCATATCATTTTGGAACAAAGGAGTTCTCCCCGGGCCTCTTAGAAACTCCATTAGAAAACAGGGGGCTTAGTCGATGGTCTAAGAAGAAACTGGAATCTTCTCGGATGCTTTCTCGCTGCCTTTTAGGGGGAAGACTGGCAAATGATGGAATTCCGGGTGGTCGTAGATTCTGGATCATCTTTTAGCGGCTAACCAAAGCAAACACAATCAATAAGAGAAATAGTATAAAAAAACCAGAGATTGGGGCCGAACGGGAAACTGTGTGTTCTAAAACGGTAAAGTTAATCCTGCAGTGGACTAAACCTGATTCATTCAAATCAGATCTATTCGAGCTAAGTGGCCTGTAGCCAGCCCACAAAAGAATAAACGAAGATTTGTGAGCGCATGTTTATCAAAAGTCCAGCTGACCAAAGCTGGCAAATCAAACAACAGAAAAACCTACTTCTGCAAGGTGAAGCAAGCATGGGAAATTGCTAGTGGTGGTTTACTCTTGATTCTCATCAACTGCCGTTTGCTAAGAACAAAGAAGTATTAACCTAACATATGGAATTGGATATCCCTCATGCAAAGGCTCATCTGTCGATGGATCTGAGGTTCCAATCAGGAGATACCGCATAAGTGCTAGAGAAACCTGGGACCCATGGTGAGCGCTCTGTGAATATAGTGGATAGATCTCTGATTCGTGTTCGCCAAAAAGAATTTCATTGTGTAATGGCCATAAACGGAATCTTATCCGGGGCGGATGCCTCCTAAAGAGTAACGGAGGTGTGCGATGGCACATACCAACAATATTCTTGTCAAAAGCACTTCTCTTGCGTTCTTGAGTTAGTTTTTTGTCCGACCCAAAGGGGGTATGGATATACATAGAGGTTTTTCACAAGAAACGGATATTCGGCAGGATAGGTTTCACTAAAGTTCATGCCAAAACCCTCTCGATCTTATCTTATTCGGCACGAACGGGCACAAAGAAGTCAATCGGAACAGGGCGACCGACCGAGACTCTTTCAAGCTAACCTTGGTCTGCTTCTTCATTGAACAAAAGTGAGGTATTCATAGACCAGCCTTCAGGAAAAAGAACTTCGTCCTATGAACTTTCTAGGCCTGTATCTAAAAGTGATTGTCCAACCCCTCATGTAGGTAACCCTAGAACCTCGCTGATAACTTATTCCAAGACCTGAAAAAAGAAATCGGCCGGTGTTCTTCCGTGAACCTACTGTGCACATCCCCCATATATAAAAATGCGGGAGAGAAAAACTTTAGGATAATCATTCTAGTCTAGCTCTAGACGAATACGATATAGAACTGGATTGACCAGACAGCTCAACCCTCATACCATAGTACGCCACTCGTGGTCAGAAGAGAGCCCGGAGCGAACTCAATAAAGGAATGTCCTCTACCCCGCTTCTTTCTGCTCTCAAAGAAACTAGCGGACTGATCACTTCTAATCCTCTATGACAAAGACCTAATGATGACTAGCCTTAACAGGCGCTAGCGAGTCCCAAGGTGCACATGGTCGATTAGCTAAAGGTTATCCAAGGTCAGATCCGATGGGAAGGAGCCAGATGACGGAGACTGTCAAAAGGCTCTGAAAGACCTCTCCAGAATACCTGATCATCTGAGCGCCAAAGTTCTGATCAAGAGGACGGTCTACGCAAGTGTATAAATAAGGTTCGGTGGTGGGGCTATCATCTGCGAGGAGTCCGTGTGAGTAGACTCTAAAAAATAGAATCCCGATCCATGCAGTCAGGTAAAGCTAGAACGAAATCTGTGTCCATGCGAAAGATTGATTGACATGCACAGGAAGTGGACAGAAAGGCTCAACTGTGGCAAAATCACCCATACAATCAGCCAAAAAAAAGTTCCAAAAAAGACTAACTGATCTCCTCCCACGCAAAGCTTCTCTGCTCAGCTTGTGTACTTCCACCCTTGATCGTATCGGGCTTGTACGAGCTTGCCGGACCTGTCCTATAGTATTCCTCAATGACCGATTAGCCGATATGAGTTTGATAAGAGAAAGAGTGCTTAAAGGTCCAACAAGATTCTAGTAGCTAGTGGATTATAGAGCTAGAGTTTCTAGTCTTTGTTATATCGTAAATAAAATAGGGCGCGACGGGAAGAGCTAAACATCGAACGAACAATCTCCTTCGGACCCTTGACATTTCATCGCCTTACTTAACCATCTCTAGGAAGACCAGTATGATGCATGCGAAATGCTGCTTCCGGGCTAATAAATCGATTAGTTTTTTCATTTCCTTAGGTAGCCAGCGACTTACAGTTATTCTTAAACTTCCGTGCTTGGTGGAGAAGAAGCGCGCTGCAGGAGTTTCTCCAGTGATTGATTGATGTACCGAAGCCGGCCCTCTAGCTCTCGCATCTCTTTAGTTTAGTAATCTTGGCCGCTTCGGACCTCAACTCTTCTTATATATTCTGACACCGGGACGCCTGCTCCGCAGAGAGCCTTCCCGCATCAGCCAACAGAGACTCCGCCTCTGGAGCCAGCATCCTGTCATGGAGCACCTTTTTAGAGTCCACCACCAAGTTGTACTAGGCGATCACTCAGCTCTTTGTCGGCAGCCAAGAGCGTGTTAATTAAAATCCTCGTGCTTCGCGAGAGCCATAACGGCCGTGGTAAGCTCCGCCAGAACTACCAGATCACGAACCCGAGGCAGCATCTCTGCAATTTCGGCTTTGAGTTCTATGCTATTTACTTCTTCGGAACTTCTAGTCTCGTTTTCCTGCTCTTAATAAAGCAAGATAACTTCTCCGTAGATGATAGCACTGATTCGGTACCTCCGGATGGCGGATGAGCAGTGTGCCTAGCGCACCGAACTCAATTACAATAAAGCGATGCCATACCTGGTCTCCTTATCCTTCTAACTCAGTGCCTATGGGATTAGGTAGTTCCGGGATGTCTGACTCCGAGCTCGATCTATCCACATCATAGACCTTATGGCGCTTTGCCTTCTGTTTGATCCTTACGCCCTTCTTGGCGTCTCCGGACTCTCTTCCAAGGGCTGCTTCCTTTGAGTACCGGCCTCATACTCTCTCTCGCCTCTCTATCTTTCTACACAAATTCCCCGGTTGAATAGTCATTCCTTCACGCACCGCTCTCATTCGCGTCTAGCCTCGCGTACGTAGCCTTTTGGCGCGCTATGTGCTGCTATGCGTATGCTTGCTCGCTGCCGGTTCAAGTTTAGATAATTGTAGTCAAAAGGCGAGCATACAATTCAATCTCGTTCCTAAGACTACGTTCGCAGGTTCCTCTTTCGAGTGTGGTTGGCTCTTCCAGGTCAAGTGCGTGTGACGGCTAAGGTTCTACAAGAGCTCGACTGAAAGGGGATAGGGAGGAAAATTCGGCGGTTGGGAATAGAAGCGGTGCCGGCTCCCGGTTTTGTTCTCTCTGTCTTCGGTTTAGCTTTATTTCCCTTCACCGTGACGGCTCGATAGACAAAGCAGATAAGAGAGCGCTAGCCCGCGGTCAGGGAAGAGAACCGAGACAGAGCTCTTTCCGCTCGCACCGTTCAGTTGCGTTAGAAGAGCAGAGAAAAAGCGCTTAAACAAGATTCAAACTTAGCCGTTGTGAAAGCAACAAACAAAAGGCAGAGAGAAGGAACACAACCTCTTTTCGAGATAGGGAGTTAGTCAAAGAACATTTGCTTTTCACTTCCGAATTTGACATCTTAGCGGTTGGTTCTCACTTGACTTTGAAGTCGGCTTAGAGAAAGAGAAGAGATCGTTCTTTCTTTTCTTCTTCCAGCAGGAAAGTGACTGATAGTTACGAGCAAGCGTCTCGGATCAGAGAAAGTCAACGCTTTGAGGTTGAGGGTAGTCGACTTTGAACGTAGGGCTAGTAACTTTGATCAATCAACTCCTTCCGTTACGGCTAGCGAGCACTTTAGGTAGTTAGTGCACGTTTATAGGGCTAAGGAAAAGAATGGCTAATAAAAACCTGACCTTTTCGTACGCTTGTCAGGGCTTGGACTTCTCTTTGGCTGTGCTTGGAACTTTCCCCTATCTCAGTTTAGGTTAAGGGGCACTTTTTCACTATGATCTGCTTGAACTGAACTAACTCTTTGATCTACGAGTAGCCCAAGAGTACTGAACTGAAACTGACCTTCACTTACGGAACTGAACTGCGACTGCTACTCGCTACCGGACCGAGAGAAAGAAAGGACGGGGGGCGACCATTGTTCGACTCCCGGAAAGCGTCGGAAGAAGTCTTTGAACAAAACAAGTTAGAGTCCATCCCATGTGTGATGTCGATGGAACTCTAAGTGGAGATTCTTGTCCCAACTTTATGGTAGGTAACCCTTCCCTTGGGAACGTGAGAATCTCTTTTCTTTGTTTGAGGCAGGAGTTCACTTATGGATATGGGTAGGGGAGGAGAATCCGGCCTTTGATTTGTTATGCCCCATAATAGTTTCATAAGGAACTCGAGCATCGCTTTGCGGAAGACGACGATCGTTGGAAGGGGTCTTCTGAGAGAGGTTCCGCCCAGATTCTTCTGATCAGGAAGACGGACCTCAACGGCACCCACTTGGCTTTCTTTTCTATGGTAGCTGCGCTGGGAGTAGCAGCTGCCTTGGTAGTCTTCTTCCTAGCCCGAGAACTTGACCCTATTGAACTCCACCAACTTAGACCCGAGTTCGTAGCATTTGTTCTTGGTTGCCGCGATCAGGCGTACCGCCTCTTCCATCACCGACCTGTGGAACTGCGAGGGAGTAACAAGAAATGAGATAGCCATGGGATTAATATAGAAAGTATTTATGAGTGGAGGTTCATACCCACTCGCCCGGAGGAAGGGGTAATCCCTCGATATTCTCATCGGTAACGTTCTCAAGTGTCTCATACACTATCTTGCCCCCATGTTTAGGTATTGGCACTGTCCATCTGGGGAAGTTGGGGGGGGACATGCCTCACTCTTTCCTCAGCAGCCCTAGAACTCTCAGCTTCATTGACATTGGAGCCCTCGGTCTCAACTCCCGAGGTCGGTACCTCGACCCGCCTAGACAGACGACCCATTAGGAAATGGAGCTTGAACTCATCATAACTCAAAAGCTTAGGGGGAGGGGGATCTCTTCCAGCCATCCACTCATTTAGTTCCGGCCCTTCCCGAATCTCATAGACATGTCTCATCATTCGTGGGGGATCGCCGGGGTGTCCGGAAATTAGTGCTCGCCCCTCTCTGTCTCGTTACCCGACCTCCCAAGTCGAAAGTCCGACCAAAGGGGCTCGTGAGCAAGATTTCCCTCCTCGCCATGTCGTAGGCGGTCTTAACCTTATCAACGGTATAGATCATAGACCACGTACCCCACCGGTGCCATTTAACCTGCCAGAGTCAAATCGTTTAGGAGGTGTTCTTCCTTTTTGGAATTTCAAGGGTAGTAAAGGTGTATAAATGCTCACCTCAGAAGCAGGTTTTCAAATTCCAGCTTTTCCCTCATGGCAGCTGTGTTCCCTTTCTTCCGTTTAGTTCGGTTAGTAGGCCACCACACTACATAAGATAGAGCTGGCGGAGAAAGCGAGCTTCAGCGAGCAGCAAGTGGAACTGTTCTGCCCAAGCTTTGAACTTCCTATATGTATTTGGATTGAACCACTTGAAAAACTTCCAGTGTGTAGGAGATAACCACCCTCCCTGCCGGCCCGTAAGGCCGATCTATGAGGGCAGGTAAATTCCATCTCTATCTCCTTCTATCCCGGGTAAAGTACTATAAGAAAGAAGGACATCTCAGTTCTATCTATGAGGTAAAGATACCCTGATTAAGGCGGTGCAAGGGACAGCTAGCTATATAAAATCGGTAGCCCCGGGCGGAGCAGCTCGAAGAGGGGCATCTATCTCTATTGATCGAGCTGAAGGAAGGGCTTCATAGCCTTTACCTTATTCCGGGGAGGAGAAAAGGAAGTCAAGTGCTACTTATTACAAAAGGCGAACCCAGGTAGTGAGCTATTTATAGCGAAGGAGTTATCGACCCGCCCGAGAACACTATAAGGTGGGTCTACCAGTCCAAGGGGGAGAACTCAGAACTCATTAGCTCGAAAAGTCATTAGCTAGATAGGAGATAAATACCTTATGGAGCGGAAGCATTGGATATAAGCGAGTCCTACCGTACCTCCAAACAAAAGGAGGATTGTTCTGTACATGGACGGATGTATAGGAACAGGTACGGCGGTATCCCGAATACAAATATCAAAACTGTGTATGATATGGCCCATTGAAAGCAACTCGGCCACGATTGCGATCATCTTCGACACCTCCTCCGTGCCGTGCCGAGGTTCAGTCGTACCATCTCCGGTTCTTGGTAATGCCATCTGTCCTTTTGCGCCTCATACGCCGGCTCCAATAATTACTTGTCTAAATACTAGATGCTGGTAATGCTGGGGCACGCCTTAAAGTGCTCCTCCCCAGGTCCACCGTCGTCAACTATCGATGTCCTGCCATCAGTGTTCTTCCAGCGCTTCATAGTCTTTACATAGTCTTTATCGTACACCTGTAGAGCTGCTCATCAAGAAAGGTCTCCCAAGTCGTGTTCCAACCAGATGACTCAATCTCTCTCTTGGACTGTTCCCGAATCCTCAGAATCGGTGTCTGATGGTCTTCATCTCCGCTGTGGAATCTTAACTTGACGTCTCGGCTTCATCCTTCGATCCGTCTTGCAAGTGCAGGGTAACCCTGGGCCGGATCTACTTCATCGACTGTGTGCTTGACGCCCAATCCTTCCCAACTCTGGCCGCCTGTAGCTAATGTTTTCCGAGTAGCATCTCGTAAGCACCTTCGTGCTGAGCCGTCAGAGCACAAAAGTGGATGCTAAACTAAAGGTGCATCAATGGATACCTTCTTCCTCAAACACTTCTCCAGCAGCTTCACTGGTCGCTGGTCTGCCATTCTCAGTGTCTAGAACTAGAAACTATAGTCAGAACATCGGCTTACCAACGCCTGCATTCCTTTGATTGCTTGTTGTACTCCTTCTACCATATTCCTTTGTCTTTGCATCTCAGTCCCGGATCGACTATAAGTCTTCTTTACTATAGCTTGAATCCGTGATCGACCTATAATAAGTCTTTTCTTTTCTGGCTTGAGTCCGCGTGATTTATCTATCTTATTATAAGCGCCGAATCCCTACTTCTTCTTGCTAGAAAATGGGAAAAGACTACTTCTTGGACTGTGGCCGACACCAGAGAAGACTAATTAGAGATTTGCTAAGCGAACGAGCCTGAAAGCGCTTCTCCTAGCTTGATCTAAGTCTTATACATTAATTAAGCAGCCTGACTTATATGCTCCTCTTCCCTTGCTTTATTACACCGATTACTGCAGATGAAGCGAAGGACATCGATTATCTATAACGAATATTCAACATAGGCCTTCTACTGCGCCATCTCTTAGCCTTTCTCCCCCTCTATTGCCGGTAAGAAAGGAGACTAGGACTTCCAAAAACTAAAGAAAGAGCGGAATCTCCTCCGATTGCTGCTTTCGGGACTATTTACTATATTTATATAGTTATAACACTATAACTAACTGACAAAGCGTCTGTTCACGGGGGTTGTTGTTTTTTTCGAGATTGGGTTGGTGTTCAGTGTACCAAACCCTGGGCACAAGATCGAAAAGAATGCGAGGCATTCTAAGTGAGATGTCCAAGATAAAAGGAACGATGGGAA
>CAIGRK010184024.1:60000-75000 GCA_903798315.1 Fraxinus greggii | reverse complement strand
CAGAGAGCACTTTTTTCGTTGAGAATTCCTCGTTCCCTTTCGTGTGAATTCCCCAGCGGCGAATTAAAAACTTGTAGGGCCCTCTCTATTCCATCTCTCGAGCCCCGAAGAAAACCCCCTCCCCTTCGGACTCAATATCTCTTTTGACTCTATATATGTGGGCACCTGATATCTATGAGGGTTCACCCACCCCGGTTACAGCATTCCTTTCTATTGCGCCTAAAATTTCGATTTCTGCTAATATTTCACGTGTTTCTATTTATGGTTCTTATGGAGCTACATTGCAACAAATCTTCTTTTTCTGCAGCATTGCTTCTATGATCTTAGGAGCACTGGCCGCCATGGCCCAAACGAAAGTCAAAAGACTTCTAGCTCATAGTTCAATTGGACATGTAGGTTATATTCGTACTGGTTTCTCATGTGGAACCATAGAAGGAATTCAATCACTACTAATTGGTATCTTTATTTATGCATCAATGACGCTAGATGCATTCGCCATAGTTTCAGCATTACGGCAAACCCGTGTCAAATATATAGCTGATTTGGGCGCTCTAGCCAAAACGAATCCTATTTTGGCTATTACCTTCTCCATTACTATGTTCTCATACGCAGGAATACCCCCGTTAGCCGGCTTTTGTAGCAAATTCTATTTGTTTTTCGCCGCTTTGGGTTGTGGGGCTTACTTCCTAGCCCCAGTGGGAGTAGTGACTAGCGTTATAGGTCGTTGGGCGGCCGGAAGGTTGCCACGAGTAAGTCAGTTTTGGGGACCGAAGGCAGTTCTCCGTGCACCGGACACGTAGCTTACCGAATCAGTTGCGACACGGATGGGAATGCATGCTACGAAAGATAGGGTCGAGTCTGATACATCAACCGTCTACTCAATATCCTTGTACGAGTCCACAATCACTACACGAGATGAACCTTGGTTTGGTGAATTGAAGTTGGCCTTAAGTGTAATAGGACTCCCAGTTACTGCGCGCGATCGTATACTGAGGTGCTCCCCGCCGGTTGTTGGAACGACGCGAGCCGGGCCGGGTCTCGATTCAGAAAGATGAAGGGCCCGAAAGTCTAAATAGGGGGTTACAAATTCCCCATCTCATTGGGGGCGGAAAACGAATCGACATCTCGAGGTTTATAACCTACCTTTTCTATTTTAGTTGGGAAAGAACGGCGAAGTCCATCCGAACCGTCCAATGAAGAATAAGAGGAGAGCAAAGCGCCAATTGCGCGCGAAGCGCATGCGGAACGGGCACGGAGAAAAAGAAGTGTGGAGGAGAAGCAGCCGAGCTCATTCCCTTCGCTTCCTGGGCCCAAAGCAGTGCAGTCTTTCCTGGCCAAATCAAGGATTTGGGGCTTCTTGCTACGCTACTTAATAAATCCATTTTTTTGAGTAATCTATATGAATAGAAAGATAGATCCATCCATCTATCCTATCCGATTTAGATTTTTATATCTAAAAAAGAATCGATTTCATTCAACGTTTGATTCAAAGAACTGTGCTTAGCCCCCCTGCTCATGAAACGGCTCCGCTGCAATGGATGGCAGAGGGTCCGTAGTACCCGAAGCACTGGAGTAATCCAGTAGCCGGGAAGGGGCCTAGAAGTGCCTACTACTACACCACACTACACTTGGCTCTACACATTTACTAACCCCTGTCCAGTGCCTGGCAGAGCTAAGGGGGCTTCAATCCTTACTCTTTATCCCCATCTTCGCCCAGGCTAACGGGCCTGACTTATTCAGGGAGGAGATTGGAGCCTCGAAAAGCACTGTTGAGAGGAAGAGCCTTGGCCCCTCTTCATTCTCTACAGGGTTCCAAACCTTTCTTCAACATAGGTGACAACGAGCGAGGCAGAGATGGAAGAGATCAAACACGGGAATAAGAAGAAGAAATTCCTTTTTGATCATTTTGATAGAGGGGGATGGAGAAAGTGGACAAAACAGACTCGCATTTCTCATCGAACAAATACAGGAAAAAAATCATATTGAAAACTTTCCTAACCCACCTTCGTAGAGCCGTGTATTGTAAGTGATCCGAACCTGCCCGGAGCGAGCCTCCCATAGAGGCAAGTGAAGTTGGTGAGCCGTATGATGGGCAACTATCTCCTGCGGTTCGGAGAGGACTCAGCTGTTAGTTAGTATCCCCTTGCTTTCGGGGTGGACCCTTTCACTCTATTTTATTATATACGCTTAGCGAAAAGAATGTTTTTTGATACACCTAGGACATGGATTCTATATGAACCAATGGATCGTGACAAGTCGTTACTACTAGCAATGACTTCCTCTTTCATTACTTCATTCTTTCCATATCCCTCTCCTTTGTTCTCAGTTACTCATCAAATGGCACTCAGTTCATATCTTTAAGTTCGATCATTGACAAGGTTCAAAGAAAGGGTGGGCCGTTGATAAAGAATCGATTCCAAACCACAATGCTAGCAGATGGAAAAAAAACCGCTTTTCTTTTCATTAATGAAACCTGCCAGTTATTATGAACTCAAATCAAAAGAACAAAAAAGACGTGGGTGGCATTATGACTGGGGTGTCAGTTAGAAAGGTTCTTACAATGTTCGTTCAATCAAGCAGCATTCTTCTTTTTCTTAACTTAAGTAGAGGGAAGAGGGCTTTCTAAGCTAAGAAGGGTTTGGGACCTATGAACAGAACAACACAACAAAGATGATGAAATGAAGAAGAATGAACGGGAGGCGTCAGAGGAAGAACTGACGAACTACTTACTTGTCTTTGGTTAACTACTTTACTGACTTGGGGTTCTTTCTCGTAAGTGGTATACCTACACCCCGCACGCACACTCACTATATCTATATACGTAAACGTTTCAGTTGATAGCCTTTCTAAAAAGAAAAAGCCCTCTCTCTCTACTAAATACAGTTGTTTCAGGCCGAACAATAACAAGAGGCCCGGATCCAGCTGAAAAACGGAATGGAATACTCTAAGATGCTTCATAGCCTTACCTTATTATTAGAGAAAGGGGAAAGGGCTTTTTCCATTTTGGTGCGCAAGGGTTCTTCCCTAGAGCTTTCCCTCAGTTCGGGACTTTTAGCACCATATCCTAAGACATCGGGGATGTCTAGGATCCAGGGCCCCCCCTCTTCCCCAGCAAATCTGCGGCAACCAAACCAAAGGGGACGTAGGGGGAGATGGAACAACGTCCAAGCTGTGACAACCCAGCAGCAGCAGCAACAACCTGCTTCTCAGCAAAGACAGTTCCACTCCCAAACCTACCAGCAATCTCAAGTTCAGAGTCAACCACCTCCACAGCAATACTCCTGTGCTCCACTCCAATTAGGGCAACAAAAGAAATATCCTTCATCCCAACAAGATAAAAATCAGCAGCCACACCAGGTAGCTCCCATCGCTTCGACAGTCCAGAGTGCTCCTGTTCAACAGTCAAATTTGAAAGGTCAAAGCAATGGTCAGCGTAGGCGTCGACAATTTCTTTCTTTTGCTGACCGGGTTATCTTTGACAAGTAAAGTGCATTAAACACGAGGGTGCCTACCTATCGACCGCCTCCAGAACCTAAGCCTCTAGGCTATGACCCCCAAAAATATTGCTAATTCCATCCTTATGTTGGGCATAGCACTAACAGATGCATAGCTCTTAGGCATTTTGTTCTTCTTCTGTTTTTTGTGACAATTCCTTCGGCTTTCAAAAAGATAAGAGTTTACGAGATTTTTATGTAGAGGTGGTTGGATGGAGTAAAGTAGAAATGCTTTACTATTTGGACCTTACTCCTTCATTAAATATGATCTCGCGCTCACGTCTTTTAGAAAAGCTAGAACCTTTAATAGGGAATAAGTATACAAATAGTCTAGTTTCTTCGTTTTTGTCGTCTCCTATTTTGGATGAGGATGGGAGAGATTGGTCAGCCCATGTCGGTATACCATCTGGAGGACTTCTCACCCTAGTCTTATTCCACTTTTTTTTAGATAACTGGGATAGGGCATTTTATAGCCTTTTTCCGAATTTTCGTTACGTTCGGTATATACACGAATCTTTTGTGCCTACGCTCATTAGGTCAGCTAGCTTTTTTTTTTCTCAAGTTAGGGTTAGTTCGGCTGTTTATAGATTCTTCCATTTTTCATTTCCTTGGGAAAAGAAAGATTCCGATTAAAATGTTGACGCGCTTAGGAGGAGTCTTAGAATATATCATCGATCTAGATTTGTTTATCAAATTTTTTGATTTTCTCTTTTGGTATGATATTTCTTGTGGTAAGGGGTCTTTCTTTCACAATTAAGCCCCTTATTACCATCTTAACTCAATGAAAAAGACCTTAGTTTCGCTATTGAAATCAGATTCATTCTTCTTTCCCAGACATTCGATGGCCCTTAAGAATAGAAAGAGAGAACAGGGATACTTATAATCTTTACATAGGCTGCTCCTTAATATGAATGAAAGAAGACTCTCTATAATAACTAACAAGGGCTGGGCTGCCTATGAAATATATAGAGCTCTATGACTCAACTCAAATCAATAAGAATGGAGAAATTTTGACTCGTCTCATCATTCTCGTCTTTCAGTTCATATTCTATAGTGCCAGCGGAGAAGTCACCCAACTCTTTCAGGAAAAGGTTCTATATAAGCCGCTAAGGCATTATGTATGACTCAAATAAAATAGTCAATCTTTCCTCAATCCACTCAGGCGGAACCCTCGCATTCTCTCTTAGAGACTCTATCATGAAAGAAAGGGAAGCCAACTAACTCATAGACGCCCACTCGTTTATATGACCGGAAAGTCGGAATTAGCTCTGATTCTTTCTACTTCTTTTTTTTTTTTTAGTAGATCTTACTTTCCTTCCTTATCCTATTCTGAAACTAGAACACAGCCTTCCGCTTTCTTCTTTACTTTCGTTTCGTCCCTACTAATCTCAACCTGGTGATGCCAATCCTTGATAACAAGAACACACGAGCACATGACTAAGAGGGAGAAGGGCCTTAAACAGAGAAAAGGAAGTAGTGCACTAGCAGGGAAATAGAGAAGTTCGCCCTCCCCACCTACACGAGGGGGATCGCTCTATCCGTTCCGTCTCCTTATTTACGAATAAAGCCTGCTAACTAATCTCATTTACTAGCTATTCTATGAAGAGCAACAAGACGATGTAACAGGTAGATAAATTGATACAAGAAGATAGTCCGAACCCCCTAATGCAACCCAGTTACCAAAAGCGGGAGAATCTTCGTTACATGCCTAGCGTAGGATAATGATGCGTAGGATATTTGATCGATTATCCTACGGGTCTGAGAACCCAAAGGGAAAAGGTCAAGGGTAGACGAAGAGAAGTGCCTAAACAGGTGATTTCACCCCAGAGACAATGAGTTCGATCGTTTTCGACACGAATCAAGGGCTGAAGAGCGTCACTGGTATGAAGTGGGGCTTCGGGCGTAGCAAACCAAACCAAAGAGGAAGGGCCAGGCGACATGCTTTCTTGTGATGGAGGACCCCTTCCATATCATTATGGATGAAAAGCCCCAAGGCCAACTATCCGGAACTATCCTCTTCTATAGACCCTGCATTCGAATAGAACCAGCGCTATGGCTTAGCCGATCTCTGCTACAGTTGTCTTATGCGCTTGGAAAAGATGGACTGGCAAGAGGAGTTAAATGGTGAATCGGGAAGCTAAGCCTTACACACAGGAGGCGTTCGCGAGTACTCTCTTTTCTTTTGAGATTAAGTCGGGCCCTTGTATCCCCAAATGGATCCCCACTCCTAGTGTTTCACACGACGCATGATTAGTTACTGCTTGGCTTACTCTTTTATCCTCCTGGGCCATTACACTTCGATTCTATATAATGGGTCTGGGAACAGGATATGGTACAGAAGGTCGGTCTCCTTTTCCAATGCCTAGCATGCTGGCCGACCCTACTCTACTCAGAGCAAGACAGCAGACAAAGCCCCCGGACGGAACTGGGAACCTGGTAGGCTAGGTGGGTGTCTAATCCGCGTAGAAGCTCCTGGTCGAGTGTCTTAGATTAGAACTGCTTCTGCGATTTGTCCTGTTTGTGGCTCGATCTCCTGTCGTGTTTTATTTAGATAGCAATACTCTCTTTATCTTTAGGCCCACTCCAAGGGGCATACTCCTACATCTGCGTATTCGAAGCCTGATTGAACCGCGGGTAGCTTGTATGATGCCAAAGTGAAGAAAAGAAGCGTCAGGCTCGACTGTTAGCGCTTCTCCCTACTTATAAGTAAGTGAAATCCCCATAAATGGAATGAAAGCACACCATTCCAAAAAGAAAGGGGCCTTGTTGTCTCCTAAACAGGCGAAGCGAGGTATCCATAAAAGGATAGGCTTTAAGGCCCGATCAAACTTAGTTAGGCAGAATTCCATGCTTTACGCCCGGTCTGCAACGAGCCCTTGCGTTAAGTTGAGTCGGGCTTTCCTTTCCCCTTTTTCGTGCAACTATCCAAGTTAGAGCGCATGCCCCGGGCACCCTAATTAACTGGTCTCTCTCTTGTCATCAGCTCTGATCTGCTCAAAGGGAAACGAGACAAATTTGATATGTCAATGCCTCTGTCTGTCCCTGTTAGGTTGAAAATCATAAACTGCTGCATAGGGATTTCCTTTTATCAACCCCTATTCCTGAAGTGAACTCTAGTCGCTCTCTATGTTAATTTCTTTTTAGCAAGAATCCCTGTGAAAGCTATCTCATATAAGATAGGAGATAGTATACCTTGAATCAGTTTCGAGATGCAAGAAAGCAAAGAGGTAATAGGCGCAGCAAGCAGTTAAGCGACTTCTGTCTTCAAGATATGCCTTTTCTATTTAATAATATAATAATAATATAATAAAGGCGAGTAAGGAAGTGTCGTAAAGCTCCTGCCTTTGGATGGACCATAGGCCTGATACTAGGAAGCAAGAAGCTAGGAGAGTGTAGTTCGAGCATTAGAAGGAAGCTAAGGCAAGCAATCAGTACACGAATCCCCGTCCTTTAGAAAGATATGCCCGCCCCCTCTCTTAACTCTAATACACTGGTGACTAAGAGACTCTCTTCAAGTGGAGTGAAGCCAGCACGCGGTACACAGCATACAGGGGGACGAAATCAATACAAGTAGTGGGGATGCCGGCCAATCAACCATGTAGACACACAAAATATAGCAAACTCGCTCATCAGAACAGCTAATTGATTCGTTAGGTGACATGAGTTACACAAGCTAATAGGAAATCGGCACGTACCTCGCTACGCACCTCTGGTGGAGTCAATAAAGCTAGCTGCTGCTTTTAAACTTTACTAATGTAGTGGGCGGTAGTTGGAAGCACAGTACAGTAAGGGCAGAAGCAATCCCCAAGTCTCATTTTAGAGCTCATTAGTCTTAGTGTGAAACCCAAGAAAAAGGGCAATAGGTCACTATAGGGACATGAACCCCCATAAAAGACCTTCTTTTAGGCCTAGAAAGGGAATTCCACTTATAGATAGGAATAGGCCCATGCAAAATAAGTATTTCGGGAAACGGGGGGCAGTTAGCCCGGTCGATAGATGCAGTGCTGAGGTCGCACTTCTCTTAATGAGTCTGTCCATTCGAGCAGTCTGTCGGAAAAGGGTTTAATCCCTCTCTTGATGATAGTAGCTCTTCATCTATAGTAGGAGCTGAGCTCTTCCGCTAGCTTACTAGCTCTGGTAGTAAGGCTCTTCGGTGAATAGTTCCACTGGAAACTGCTTCCTGTATCACTTTTCATTTTTTTTTTCATTTGTATAGTTGTTGTTAAAGACACACCGCTTGCGTATTCCGAAGACCTAAGCAAGCCCGGTGTGCTTCTTAATGAGGAGCAAAACAAGAACTGCAAAAAAGCATTCTAGTTGGAAGAGAGGCGGTAGGAGTTTTCCCTACAGATTGAATGGGAATGGGTCAGCACGGTGCAGCCTATATGAGGAGCGAAGCGCTGTTCACGTCACAGCCACTATACTACGATATTATTTTTGATCGTAGCTAATTCTAATTCAATTGTGACAACAGCCGATAAGCAAGCAGCTTGTATTCGTATAATAAGAAGAATGCGGTGCTTCCTGCTTTCAGGAAAGTGAGGCACTACAGTTATTGGATTCCGCTTGAACTAATGAACCAGGAGTTGTTCCCAGTGAAAAGGAATTTCTAGAGTCCGACTTCCCTGCGTTAAGCACATGAATCAATAGAGGAAGAAGTAGATGGACCATGATCGGATATCTCATACTAAAGAAAGAGCTCTCTCTTATGCAATAGCTCAGTAAAGAGTTCATTCTTTGACTCCTAGTATGAGTGTGAAAAGGCAGTCAAGCAAGGTGCGAAGCGCTAGTTGAGCTAGGAGTTTCAAGCGCTAAGTCCTTTCCTTCGGGAAGTCATTCCGGGCATGAAAGCATTCTATCACACGGTTGACTTTGTTTACTTTAATGAGTTAGCAGGCGAAGGGATTAGAAGAGATTAGCGCTTTGGTTAACATTGGAAATTAGACTAGCCCTCGTATCGTAAGGCAGGCTACTGATTAGCTTGATGAGCAGAAAAGCAGACTGACCACAGTGAGGGAGAGAATTTCTTTGATGAATGGCATTTTCTAATCTTTAAATAAGATGAGATAGATTTGACTCTCTAGAACCGAAAGAACCAAACCAATAGGCTGATTGAGTCTTATCCCAGCTCTCCAGGAAGCAAATGAGCCATTGGCTATGGGAGACAAGGGTTATAAGATAAGAAAGGAGTACGGATTCGATTAGCTTAGCTTTTAGCTTTCACGTAGCGAATTTCTCCATAGGATTTACCCAAAACATAGACGAAAGAAGAGGGGGAAGCTGACATTATTCAAATAAGTATCGATTCGAACAAGCATATGGAGAGAAAGGCTACTCCTTCTTCTTAATAGCACGAAGAGGTGATAACCTAATTAATGGGCTAGCGAAACTCACTCCATTCTATAGCAACTGCCGGGAAAAATAGACTGAAGGAAGTGAGATCGGCTTTTGAATATGCTTACGACGGGGTTGGATAAAACTGGCACGATTTTCATTGGACTTAATGAAAGCCAATGGCATTGAGGCGAAAAACAAGGTCTTTCCATTAGGAGTTCAAACAGACTATTGACTGATCGGAGAATAGAAGAATAGGCAAGCTGCTTGGGGCTCCCTGGGTTTGCTAGATTTGACACAGATATTATACCGTGGGGAACGAAATCCTTAATAGCCTAAAATGGTATTAGCTTATTCAATGCCCTAGGAATTAGTAATAGCGGGCATATCTCCTAGTTCTAGTTCGAGGAGAAAGGAAGAATGAACAGCTATTGAAAAAAGAAAATCTCATCCCAAGAGTGCGAAAGACGGCTATTCCTCAGGCAAGGAGCGCTTCCTCTAGAGAATATGGAATATGTCCGAATTTCCCCGATACCGGAGCAGCTAAAAGAAGCAGTAGCAGTACAACCATTAAATTTAAATGGAATTGCACATTCATCTTCCTTTTCCAATTCCTTTAGTTTGAATAAGCTATTAAGTTGCCCAGGACACTAGTAGACGCCCAGAAGAAGTTGTAAGGGGGAACTCCGATTTAAGACGATTTTCAACAGACAAGATCAGATCGTAGAATAGAGAAGGATTTGCTGCCGCTACTGAATCAGAGTCCACGGTGCAACAATTTCCCTTCTTCTCACGAATTGGATTCGAACCAATATCAAGCTACTTGCCCTTTATCGGTAGTTTTTAAGAAGATTTTTGAAAGAGTCATAAATTACATTGTTCTTATATTGTCCTACCTGGGAAAAGTCGTTTTGAAGATTCTTATGTATAGTACGGAGGACGGTCAGCCCCACATTTCCCGAAGACAATCCAGAGTAGTCGTTTTGCAAATCTTTAACGACACTGGATAAAAAAGCGGGAGTTTGTATATACTGGTCCGCCCTCGGAAACTCCTCTAATATTTGACCTTTATATTATAGGTGGATATATATTTGTCCACGTTCTCCACAATAAGATTTATTATCTTATCTTCCTCATCTTTTTTTTTTTTCCTTTCTTAAGAGACTCCGGACGTTATTTGTCCTAAGCCCCAGGCATCCGGTTACCTTTGTTTGCGGATCTCCACCGCCTGCTTTTGCGCTATTGTTACTTACGACGTCTCTTCTCTTACGCAATTCCTAACTAGTTGTAGTTAGCCTAAGGACCGGAATAAGAGGTCTCGGCGTATCGGGGCTGCTAGGCTCCTTTCTCATGGGAGGGGTTCGCATCCAACTCTTCTCGATACCCGGTCATTGGCAACATCTTCTAACTCGTTAAGCGCAAATAGCCTATATAAATAAGATAACTTTGACAGTAAAAGTAGTTTGTTCAATTCCAGTCGCCAATCCCGTATCAAATTAGGTCTCAAATCGAGGCTGCTGCTTCAGATGATGTGACTTTTCAGTTCGTACTTGATTTCTAGCGATTTCCAGTACTATTTCACTAATAGACGGCCCTATGTCAGTAATAGTCAGTAAGGCAATTGAGTGAAATACACTTGTGGAATCGGCATGAGTTAAGCATTTTTTGAATTACCTTTTTCTGTATTAGTCGAAGCTTTTTTTCCAGAATCAATCATTGTGGGTTTGGGGATAAAGGTCAGAACCATTTCTTGATTCCGTTGAACCTTCACTTCAGTGCCTTTGGCATTTAGTCATTCCTTTCATTGATCGGATAGGAGTTTTCGCTTCTTCTCTTCCTTTTGTTATTAGCTTCCGCTTCCTCTCCTTCATGACTTCCACTTTCTTCGATTGGATGTCTTAGTGCCTTTTTGAATGGATGTAGGATCCACTCTTATTCCTGCTAGAAGGATGGAATGGTTTTCCGATAATACAGAGCATACATAGTTCTGTCGTCCGGGTAACAGCTTAACAGGTCTGCCCGGGCGTTGCTGTCAAGAGAATGAGTTTTCCAATAGATAGACTCTAAATGGTATGCTGGAGAGAAGAATAGGAATACGAGTTGTTCCCGAGTTAAAGTAACTGCGATGGCTCTTTCCTGCCTTTCATCGATAGGTAGCTTCAACGCTATACCCCTCTATTACAGATGTTGATGTTGTGTCACTTCCCCGCAAGACTTCCAATGTGTTGATTCTCGTAAAATGTGTCGATTCTCGGAGATGCATGCCGATGTGTTGATTCGAGGAGAATGAACTTCTTCAGAGGAGACCTGGTATGTCATCTTGCTTAGTTAGGTTGGTCGAGAAGGGGCATTGCCCATTGCCAAGGTATCAACCGGGGCTGATTGATCCAGCAATAGCAGGTGAGACTGAGCATCTTGTTGGGATGGTTTTCCCTGAAATTCGTATGAGTGTGAATTTGACTTTGATTCCTGCGTCTCTCGGTTCCTTCTCTGATTCGAGGGGGCTGGTACATAGAACCGGGGAGAGGCTAAAGGTAATTTCAGAGCTTCAAACATGACGGGATCCCGGGATGAATTGTTTCTCACTTTTGTCGTTGGTTCTCATGGACGTGAAGATATAGCTTGTGTGCTGTTAAAAAAGTTGCTGGTCTCCGCCCCTTCTATTAGCTATTAGTAGGGCTGCGTATCCGTAGTTTGAATCCACTTCTCAGCGGTCGAAGGCACAGTCTTCATCTCCTTGAATCGAATGTGATAATCTTCGAGAATCGCTTATGGCAAAGGACGATGCCCACGCTTCAGGTCGATCAGAAAGACAAAAAGGTGGAGCTCTAGTGCCATTTTCCGGATTTCTAGTAATTTAAGGGCATTCCGCCTCTGATAGCACCCTAAGATTTCAGATCAGGCCGAGGAATGTGTTGTCGAGTTTACTCAAAAGAAAGCGTGGATCGAGTTGATTGGGACGGTTAGCTTTCAACTAAATTCTGTTGCAGCGGCAGTAAGAGTTGCAGAGATAACAAAAAATGTATGGCATTCAATATCCCTTCAGGGAACCCACCTTTGAAGTGAAATTCCCAGTGGTTTTTGGTCATATTCCATCGGTGGTAGAGCTGCGAGACCAATGAGGAATTCTGTAAATGCATGACCCCTCTTTATCACCGCCACCCAGCTTTAAATGTTCTGGGTTTGCGACAGTAGCACCAAGATCTGCTGTTTTCTCAGTTGCTGGCTTGGGATGAAATTCCATATGATTAGTGGACCGATAGCCTCACGTTCCTCTTATTGATGGACGAATAGGAATTTCCCCTTTCTTCTTTTGGTCGTTTCCAAGTCTTGTGACTGTCAGTTACTCGGAAAGGAAAGTAGGCCCACGGAATCGCTCTTCTTAGGTATTTTCTGATCCATGGGTCGCATTAAAAACGAGATCGATGGAGCTTTCTTCTATTATTCCTCTCGCTACGATGACGGTATTGAAATAACAAGAACCCTGGCGGTACCAAAACTGACGCTAAGACTTTCCGGGATAGTATTAGGATCTCCTTGTCCTCGGTTGTGTTCCAAGCTGCTTTCACTCCGCTAAGAGATATGGGGGATACTCGTCGCTGAACGCCAACCCAATCTGGTCTTTCGTTGAAAATCTCTTTGATAAAGTGCGAGTTCGGTGGCACTGAGACAGATGACGATCCTGGTACTACATAATGAGAGAATCTTTGCACCAAACCCGTTGATGTATAGAGATGGGTGCGCTTCAATAGAAATGGATGCGCTTCCCACTAATTCTGTCTTGAGCCTTGAATGAACTACATTCGATTCCTTTGCGGAACCTGTGTCCACCCTTGAAGCCTAAATTCAGTGGTTTTTGAGCGTATTGGTTCCTCTCGGGACTTGGTCTGCAACGATTTCCTCTGTTTCGGGGCGTACTTCTACTCTCGACCTTCTCTTCGGCCGTGTTCTAAGCTGCTTCCATTCACTAAGAAAGGAGAAGGCCTATTGCGTGATTCGTCCGGTTGAACCTCCTTCTTCAGTCGGGAGGCAGACCAGAAGAGAAGTCTGTCTCAGCAGTCTAAAAAGCGTATCGATGTTTCAAGCACCGGGTCATTCTTCTTTATATTATATTGTTCCAGTTCCGAGGCAGTCGCATCAAAATGAGGCTGCAACAAAAAAAAACTATCAGTGATTGGGCCATTCGCTCCTCGAAGGAGGGGGATCTTGTGTGGTTCAAGGTCTTCTCGCTTCCCTCTCTTTAATTTAAGGTTCTTTCGGATTCCGGCTTTCATTTTAATAGAGAGAGCTGCTCTGAACAGAAGATTTTTCCTATTTTCCGTAGGTAAAGCTGGCTAACCAAAGGTTCTTTTTCAGCCGTTGACAAGTGGTCTCAACTTGCTCATGTGACGTATTTTCTCTCCCTTTTCGTCGAAACAAGACCACTACCCCTCGTCCCAATTCGAATCTTCATGATTCAATCCTCGTGAGGGGCTTCCCATGTTGAACGAGACGAACTGTTGGTTCTACCTCTTAACTCAAGCTGGCCATCGAGTTGGGTTTCCACTCCTTTAGCTATAAGTGGTCTGCTTTCAAGAAGAATAAGAAGACTGGTGGGTGCGCTTCCGACATGCGATTTATAGATTAGAAAGATGACTATTTGTTCAGCCATCAAGCTTCATGCTTTCTCGAGGAGCGGGTTCTGTCCCCTAAGCCGATGAGCGCTATGTCTAAGACTATAACCCTTCCCTCAACACGTGGCCTTCTTTTTCTACCTCTCTTTCACTCTGCTTGTTTAGCTTTACATCCGTCCCAAGATATCATTTCCAATACATCCGCGGGGCAGGCTCACTATGGAAATCTAAATCACCCCCTCTCTCGGAGTTGTATACAAAGATTTTGACCTCAAGCTATAGCTTTAGAAGAGTAGTCGCACCGATTGATGCTACGCATCTTCGCACTCGCTCCTAGCTTTTGGGCAAGAGCAAAGACACAAGTGGCATGGAAGAAACCGAGGGCTTTAGCGGTTGACGATAAATACCATGGTCTTAAACCCCTTTTTACTACCTTAAAACAAATGCGGCATTTCTTGGTACGAGCAGCTTCCATTGTTGACTTCTTCCTTCTTGCTGACTTGGGATTTCGAAACCAATACTATACTAAAGGTTGGCCTAGATATTCTCATATACGTTTGGGGTATAGGGTGCAGTTGACTCTTTCCTTTGCTTATGCCTTATTTCCGGGTCGGAGAGAGGGCTATAAAGATTCTTTGCCGTAGGACCAGAAAGAGGATTAGTACCATTCACAAGAGTCGACGAAAGAGGCTAATTGCGGTACCATGGACCTGGGAAGTCTTGCTCCTCCTCTAACTCCTATGGAATTTTTGAGGAAAAAGGCTACGCTCCTTGCTAACATTCTGTATTCCTTAACAAAACATTTCTTTGTCTAATGATGCCTTTACCTCGCCTTCTCTACCTGATCCGCTTCCGGTATATGAGTCACTCTGAAATTTAGACATTGGCCTAAGGTCTTCCTTGGCACTCCTGGGGAAAAATCAGACTTTCCTTGTGCTGATTCCGATACTAATATATTCTTTCTTGCGCAAAGTCTCTTTTTCCCATGTAATCCCTGGCCGCTACGCTCCTCTTATTCTCGGAGATTTCCGGGTATTGATTCTATTTCACTCCTATGGAGACCTTACGACTGAACTATTGGTGGGAGGTCTAACGAGTGAACTTCGTTATATTACGAGAGCTAATCGATTCCTTCACAAGCAGCAAAGAAAAAAAGGGAGAGAAGAGGAGATGGAAAACCAGTTTTGAATCTAAAATATGCAGAGTGGCTGAAGCGCGATCAGTTTGTCTTATCTTGCCTCAAGGCAAGGCTATCGCCGAGTGCTAGTGCACAGGTTCTGGGACTCTCTTCTCTTTCTCGCGTCAGATATGGACCACCCACCCTTGAAACTCTTTTTCACCAAAAATGTCAAGCTGATGAGCTAAAAAGCTTAAAAAAGGGAACCATGACCATTTAACTTACCTTGCTACAATTCAATCTATATGATAACTTATCCGCAATCAAAAACTCTATCTCGGAGTAAGAACTCTTCATTCGTACCTGGAATGAGGAATGATTTTCCAAAAACATGAACCTTGGAGTCTAAACCTGTGGTCTTTGCCATTGAAAACCGATAAAC
>CAIGRK010184024.1:10000-52500 GCA_903798315.1 Fraxinus greggii | reverse complement strand
CTCTTGAATGAATCCACCTTACACTATAACACTACTGGATCTCGATCTAAGAGAAAACACTTTCTTTTTGAAGTGGAAGAAAGGATTGTGTGAGAGATTGGCTTGGGATAAAGATCCTATGCTTGTAAAATTTCTCTTATGTGAGCACTCTTCGTAAAGAGAGGCATTTGCAGATTGAGGGATAGAGCTCTTGGAAAGCAGTCGTATCCATCTAAGATAAGAAAGCATTTTGACTCCCTTCCGGCGGAAAGCCCTTTCCAGATGGAGTAGTGCATCTCTCTCTTGAAAGCCCGCTCTAACGATAGGGTCGTAGTGAATTGAGCTCTTTAGAAAGGTACGAGTGGAAGACTTTCCACGTAAGAGCTACATAAAAGGAGCGAGAAAGAGAGAGCGTAATACTTGTCTTTACGCGAGCAAGGAGAGGTTAAGCCCTTGAACCAGTTTAGTTTGATAGAACCAGGTGAAAGCGCTAACTTCACTTCAGTTTTTCGGACTGGTTAAATAAATATATCAAAAAGCTTTGTTCTTTTAGAAAGAGGGAAAGCTAGTGGTTCGCGATCTACCAGTGTACTGTATGGTTCCTTAAACTTTTAGCCCAGTTGTCAATCTTATCTTTTTGCGCTAGCAATGAGTAGGAGGGGCCCTCGCCACTAGGAAGAGTCAGTCTGTAAGACCTATAGGGCAATTAGCGACAGTTTTTTTATCTTACTAAAAAAAAACCACAGGTCAAAACTTAAGACTGACTATAATGATCTTTTCTTCAGAAGATTCAAGATATCAGAAGTGAGAATGTGGCATTTTCCTTATGTCAGGCTGATTTGGTTGGGCGAATCCACCGACTCCTTCATCTGGCTGAGGAGGCGGATTATCGATAGGGGGCTAGCTTGCTTCCACTGGCGGCGGGATTCTAGGTATACCTGATCTCGTCAGAGAGATGGCGGGTTCATACCGTTGTTTTCGGGGAAATGGGTGGACGTGGTGGCCGAATTCCATATCAGCTGTGGTGGTTTGCACAGCGATTTGAGTCCTCCATTTTTCTTCTCGTCGGTTGAAGTATTCTACTACAACGAAGAAGGGGGTTAAAAGCATTGAAATCAAAGATTTTTCTAATTCATAAAAGGAGGTTTGAGTTCTTCAAGAAGTAAGAGCAAGAACCAGGGCCAAGTCGCAGCAATCACTCTGTGGAAAGTAAGGGATGGATATGAAACGGCATAAGAAGATTTTGCAGATTAAGAAGTTTCAGTTTCCAAGCAAAATTTCTTTCACTTTCATGATGATCATCAAGAAGAGAACTGCAATCCCATTCTGTTTTGGTGTCTTCCTAACAGTGCGGTGTCTCACTCTTCCTTCTTGCAGAACTCATCCAATTCACCTGAGCAATATTCAAAACATTATCAATCCTGAAACGCTTCATTTTCTTTCCAATCTGCTTTTCAATAAGCGTCTTCCATTGCTTTCAGGTGAAAAAGTCACTCTTGTTGCCGGCTTTCTGTAGGTCAGGGGTCGCCCTTTGCCTTGTACCAGTAATGTGCTTTCTTCGAAGCCAGTCGTGCCTAAGGTAAGGGGAACGATTTTCTCTTTGCCGTTAAGCCGGCGGCTAGGCTGGTTGTTTAATACGCGACATAGGATAAAGAAAGAGGAGTTTTTGAGCTAAAGGGAGGCCGGTTATCTTATTCGCAAGGAAGTGAGAATCAAAAGAGAATTAAATGGCTAAAGCCCATTCCAGGAATCAGAACTGGAACAAGAAACCAAACCCGATCCCCATGCTTACCCAATAACTCGGTTTATTTGACTTAGGCACTGACGGCGGTAGCCCCGCGCCGAGCTGACAGACCAATAAGAACAAAGGTGCCGCCCTAAAGTAAAGGGAATTTAGGGCTCTCAGTTCCAAAAGTATTCTACAACTTGGCTGGCCGAAGACCAAGCCCGAACAAGACCCCAGTCGTCATACCAGCATCCGATCCTCCAATTCCCAATTCCCCAAGCCTCGAGGGAACAGACCTATGAAAGCCTTTCGCTAGGGACTGACTAATAGCTTCACTTGCGATTCTCCCTGTTCTATTGCCCAGTTGCCGATCCACTTATAACAAGTGTGCCATGGTTAGATGTTCCTACGATCATCTCCTCGCCTTATAGAACACGCATCCCTTGGATCGCCTTATGTTGCTGCCTTTCATTGGCTCCAGATAAGTCGAACATATAAGATCTTTCGCTTTCGTTAGCAAACTAACCTGTGCTAGCAAGAAGAAAAAAGAAGGAATGGCGGGATGCTAAAGAGATGGCTATGGCTATGAGACTAGTGCAATCAGGTAATCGACCAAGTAATCCACATACATGATAAAAGAGCATTCCTGCCCTAGTGTACTTATCCCCTGGCATAAAAGATAAAAATGACAAGGTATTTTGAAATCCACAGTAAGGATTGCCGCTTAGTCCAAGAGCAAACAAGGGGCGACTTTGAATGTATAGAATGCACCTTAGCAGGAGACCGGCAATATACCATATCAGAGGTTGTGGGCTACCCTGAAAGGAGTAGCTACCCAGTGCGATAGCTTGCTTTTACTAATACTGGACCAACTTCTTTACTCTCCGTGATCGACATCGAAAGAATAAGGTCTTTAGTTCTTTAATTGAAGGTGTCGCTACTGAAGCCCGATAGATCTCGTTCTAAACGAAAGGACTTGACCCGCAGAGTGTGAGGGGTTCTCGGGGGGAAGTATTGGCAGTTGATATCCTTGTTAGCACGTCCGGTCTTCGACACACGGATCTGTTTATAGAGTTTCTTCCTTTCTTAGCCTGCTTAGGGCTGCCTTAGGGGGGGGATCTATTACTTGATACTTGAAAGTCTAGCTGCTCCCTTACCTATAAGGGTTGTAAGCATTCCAGTCTCCCTTGTTCGGAAAGATGTTCACTCGTTAACTTCCTAGCTGCATCACCTCTTGTTATACGCGAAGAAAGCTCTTTGCCAGACACTCACTTAACTGCGGAGCTGCAGGTGCGTATGAATATTAATAGTGATACGTAGTGAATCTTTCCTAAAGCCTGGCTTTGAGCCTTCCTTTAATGTGGCACTGAACCCTGGCAGAGATCTTCTTTTGAACAGGAAAATTTCCGTTGATGGAATCTCTCCGTACGAACCTTTCTATGCCCGACGCACTGAGCTTGGAAAGACTGAATGCCTTGATTCTTCCTCTTCTCCTCTCCTGGAACTAGAATGGAATGACTTGCGTATAGAAAGAAAGTGTCAGTCAACGTAAGGTTTTCAGCTTCAGGCAATCCCTGCGGGGCTTCCTGGGTAAGGGACGAGACGACGTCTTAGAACTTCTTCTAGCTTCTCATCGTTAGAGGGTCTACTTTCTAACTGTCAAATTGGATGGTCCATTAGAACTACTAACCAGGGTGGAGATCCATTCAAGGCGATTCCCTATCCCTATCTGTCTCAAGACCTGGAAGGGAAACTACTGCACAGTCTCGAAAACATAGCAACAATATACTCAGTCTTACATTCGTGGAATGAATAAGGGCAGATACCTTCGGATCCTAACACCAATTAGTGGCAGTCAATCGGACATTCGGATTACAAGGTTGATTCTCAAGCTGGGGCAGTGAGGTGGCGGAACTGTTAAAGCATTGGTTTTTGGTATCTGCATTCAAAGATTCCCTTTCTGGAGAGAGGTCTTTCAACCACAAGGCATAAGGACGATACAATAGGAACTAACACCCGACAGTGAGAGAGCAGCTCTTAAATAAAGTATATTGCTACTGCTGCAGCTGGGCATTCTAAAAGAAATCCTTTTCCCCATTCTTCAAAGAGAGTCTTTCGAAGGTCTGGTCTCGAAGTTGTAGCGTGAAGGTCGTCTGGGAATGAGGTTTCGCGACAAGAGTACAACTTCTATCCTGCTTCCCGGCTGGCCTATCTTTTCTTTCTTTTTGCCATGTTCAATTGGAGCACACCTTTCGCTAGGAAGGGATCAGTTACGAGTACGAAATGCTTTTCACATACAAGTCGGATAGCGCGATAAGGCAGTTACACTCCTCCGCCTGGCATTCCAGTTCAAATACTAGTGAGGTTTTTCTCCCTCATGTCATGCGTGAAAATAGTAAGGACCTTGCCTACGCCAATCTAAAAGACCAACTCGTGGTCGTTAAGAAAGCGAAGGGGCCCTCCTTCGTTGAGAGGACGATGAAAGAACTCTTTCAAAGGTGGGAGCTCCAGTTTAACACACACATTCAGTTAAAGAAGGCAACCTTGGCTCTAATAAGCCTCCTCCGCTACAGATACAGGAGAATGCGGCTAGTTGGAAGTGAGTTTTCTTGCTTTGGAAAGAAAGTCATTCAGGAAGAACTCCTAAGTCAGCTAGGCTAAGGCCGGTAAAGAGCTTCTTTCGCTCCTACCCTTAAAGGCGAGGCTGTAACATCGCTTTCAGACAGAAAACCCTTTCAGAAAAAGACCGAAGTAGGGTTGCACCCTAAATTCTATGATTTTAAACCCCATCTGAGGAGCTTTCTTTGTCATAATCTTTAGCCGGGTATTTCCGTTCTGGAACAGCCAGTCAGTGATCCCACCTCTAAAGGGTTAGGCGAGCAGCCTTTTTTCCCTTATTATTGAGAGCACTAGCTCAGCAGCAAGAAAGAAAGCTCCAAAACCAGTAAGGACAGGACGGAAAGGAGAAAAGAACAGCTATCACTTCATAAACTCAGGTTTACCAATGCCCTCCCCTCCCATAGTGATAGGGACTTCGGCAACCCTTTCATCAAGAGCTGGAGGGTCCGTACCCATTAATTGGTGTTTGGAGACATAGATCCTTGTTCCCCCTATCGACTGATTCTAAGGTTCGGAAAAGGACGCTTTTGACATCAACTTTTGGAGTTCCGAGCAGGGATTGCGTAAATCAATGAAGTCAAGAAGTCACAGTCCGGGTCCAGGTGGGAAACTCATACCAGTACTTGGAAAACTCTAACGCCTCAAGAGAAGCTCTTTCTTCTTTTTACTTAGGAGCACCCTTTTGCTAAGCTGGGAAAACCATGTTTGTTGATACTGGCACACCAGAAAAAGAGTAACTCCTCAAGGTAGGTAAGCGACTGGAAGAGTATTTTGAAGGCTTTCAGCAGAAGGTCTGCTAAACAAGTATGTATGACCATCAGAATCAATGTCCGACTTCAAACCGACTTGGCTTTTGAGCCTTCCTTTCCTGACCCAACTCGGATCAGTTGGCAAGTCGAATCCCACAGACAGGTACTTTTTTTTATTTACTACAAACTCAAAGAAAAAGGATCTCGTAAATCATTTTCATAAAGAGGGTAAGCTTTCTAAAGACCTTTCCTTGTCTCAACAGGGACGCCAAGCAGACCTCGTCTAAGCTGTCCCACATGTGGGAATCCAATCTTTTGATAAGGGCTACCAAACATTGATCCACGGATTTTCTAAACTTAGCTTGTGAGCTAGACTTGCCTGTCTGATCATCATCTTTGAGACCAATCACGTAATCTTTTTTTTTTTTTAGTTTTTTTCCTGTAGGAAGGTGAAATTCTCGGTCATAGGTAAAGCTCTCGCTCCCGTCCCCCTACCCAAACTGTCACTCAAAGGAGACTTGTTATAATGAAAGCTATGCGCGGGGAAAGCTAATTTCCATTCTGTTGGTGCCTGATAGAGTGGCGCCCGTTTTACTATCATGAATTACTACTTCCCCTTTCATGTTCATGTTCAAGGCGATCATCGTTCCTTCAAAGTCCACTCCGACGCCTCCAGGGACTATTTCGCCCCTCAAGGGATCTCTTTCGTCAAGTACGTACGTGTAGGATTCGTAATCATCGTATTCATCTCCAGTAGATTGAGGGCTAACCCCTTCCAAGGGTCTCAACGTGGATAACAGAGGGGTAGGCTTGATGATCCAGCCTTTCCAGCAAGCATATTCCAGCCCCGGGATTCTTTCCTCGAGTTGTGGGAAGACTATCTTTTCCAGAAGGAACCGCAGTAAGACAAGGCCCAAGGGGGAGAAGTTGGCGAAGCCTGCCAGGTTTCTCAGTTCTTCTTCTCCCCATTCTTCCAATTCACCGCTATTCCTAATCGTCGGCATTTCTAAGAATGCGGAAACCCAATCTAAGACCTCGGGATGTAAGATGTAAGTGAAGCTCAAGTCGTTCCAAAAGGGTTAGGTGGTCCGCGCTCATGTGAATGTGGTGAATATCAATTAGATCGATCTTTGCGAGTGGGCCTAGCCTATTGTTCCAGTCCAGGACCCGACTCCAAAAAGCAATTTCACTATTATCTTCCTCTTGAAAATAGTTAGAAGATGAGGAAGGCAGTTTCTGATTCAAGACGGCACCGAGAGCCCTACAGACGAGTTCATCCCTTGGTTCAGCCACAAGCACAGTTCTATCCGGTACCACGGGGTTGCCATCCGACCCCATATTCAATTTTGAAGCGCTTTCGACGAGAGATCCAGTACTGAATCATAAAAAGGATGCAAACTGAAAGGGTCAAAAGGAGATTGAACCTCCTTTAAAGGAGAGAATGAATAGGAGCCATTCAACAAGTCCCCTTGAATTTGTAATATGTCACTATCACTAAGGTGAATGTTCTCACGATCACGAGTAAAGATGTTCTCGACTTCAAAAACTACAGCCCCAATACCACGACTGTTATGGCTTAAATAGCGACTCTTATAACTAGAAAAAAGAATTAGGAAAAAACTCTCAAGTTGTTTTCTAGTAACTGTAGGAGTCGTTAGTTCCGCTGCTCTGGGAGAGAATTCCATCATTAAATTCAAGATCGAGTCAAGCAGGAAGTTCAAGGCGGAGGACTTCGATTGGTAAACCGAGTCACGACCGAGTGAGGATCTTACTCTTCCTGAGTCATCTCGACTAAATGGAACTGTCTAATCTTACTCTCAGGAAGTTAATTCCCCGATCAGATGATATAATCGTCTTCAAACAGCCTTCCCGTGCATACTATATCTTGTAGCAAGCTTCTTACTTACTGCTAGCCAATAACAAGACTTTCATATCCTCATCTAGGGGGTTACACATGATTATGAAAAGTGGAAATTGCATTAAGTGATGACAGAACACTACCTGGCCTCTAATAAAGTAGCTTAGTTCAATCATACCACTCTTGTACATGTTATGGGAGTCTAGCTCGCTCTGCCCTTGTCCAGTAACCATTCTGAGGGGGCCAAGGAACTAGGGGAAAGTGAGAGAATGAAAAAGAGATGCCTGCTGTACAAGACGGCTGTCATTTGCGGAAGCAAATCATTGGTGTGCTCACCCAACGGGGTCTGTCTTACGAAACTACTTCGGTCGCTAACTCGGTGCCCTTAAGGGTATGGTACCTTCTTAGCATGCTATACTATACGACGACGTGGCTCCAAACGGGGGAACTCGGTTGTTAGGGAACAGTAGCAGTCAGTAAGGCTTTACAAGGAAAAAGGAGCAAAAGGGCGAGGTTTTTCGCGGGGCATCCCATACTTCATTTTCTTCTTGCAGTCGGAAATACGGGATGAGGAGAGAACTACTTTTTCAAAAAACTCTAACTGCAAGCAACTGAGATAAAGGAAAGTGATTTGGTCTAAGTCGAGATTGGGTTGGTGTTCCGTTTACCTTAGTAAAGATCGAAAAGAATGCATTGCATTCCAAGTGAGATGTCCAAGATAAAAGGAACGAGGGGAAGACTCCACGAATGAAGAGAAGTTTTCATCCCAGGTTGAGAAAACAACTCATCTGGGACTAGTTTAAGATCCCTGGGCCTCCTTTCCTTCCTTAGGAAGTCGAGAATTACACCACTTATATATGGATTGAGAAGACGGCCCCGCCTAATCCAAAGATTGAACGGCATTTCCATCTTAATCCACATCGCCCAGAGGCGCCCATAGTGCGCCGACCGGTGATGGTCCAAGCGTGCCAAAAGACGGTAATTAGCACCAGCCACCCGAGCAAGGGTAGAAAACCGCTGGAAAGGGTACTTCATATGAACCGCCATGGATCCACATGGATGGTGGGAGTTTCAAAAACTCCGAATTGAGATAGGAGAGAGATCTTTTCTCAATTCCCTAACCCTGAAGCATTTAGCAAACTCCGCAGAACCGATCAAGGACTTTTGAGAACTTATTGTTACCCCCAATCCACCCAAAGCAGATTCATAGACTTTGGCGACTTCCTGATCGGCAATGACAACATCATCACCGAGTACCGCGTACGATGTAAAGCGTACACCAGGGTGCACCTGTTCCGTACACCACCACATTAATATATGGTGTGATAGCGCGAAAGTAGGCCAAGAACCGTGATATCCCAACGGCTGCCCTGCCACAAAGCATACTTGAGAGAACCTTCGTTTAAGTTTAACAACAAAGATATTGCATGCAAATGCAGAATTAACCACACTTGAGGCAAAGGAGCGGTCAAATAGGTACTGCACCACCTCAAAACAGAAAGACTAAAGGCCAACGATCAGTGGCCAACTTTAAGTCAAAGGAGAAAGAGTGCCTACTGCCAACCAGTCGATCAAAAGGCTGTGTTTGGTTAAAAGTCCCATCTTGGGGGAGACGTCTTAAGACCTCCGCCACCCAAACATGTAAGGGGTGTAACAACCTCTGATTAAGGTAGTTCCCAATGGCGAATAGAAGGCTTTTGCCACCTCCCTCAACAACCTGACCTAGTCGGCCCATCTTCCGAGGTTTTTGTTCTGCTGATAGCTCTTTTAAAGAAGAGGACACAGTCCTCCTGAATTTCATTTCATCCATACAGGAGAATGCATCATTCTTTTCGCAGAATGGAAACAAACCCGATTCGCTCTGGCCATAATAGACCTTGAGTAACCGGGTATCCACTGGTACGCATCACCTGGATCATGTAAGAGAAAGAATCCACTTCAAAAGCGAGAGACGGAAAACATGACCTAGCTTTCGCCAGCGCCTTCGGACCCCTCCTGTTGAGAAATTTCTCAACCGGGTTGGAAGAGCCTTCCAGGTAGGCACCCACGACATCCTACCAGGCACTCCTTGGTTGATAACACACAAATTCTTCCCTACAGTCTGAATTCTGTCTTTCTGCAACAGTAAGAGAAGGAAATCGTAGATAGCAGAATACCGGGAATATCAAGACTATTGGGATAACAGCAATATTGCATATTGCCTAGATGTTAGCAGTTGAATGTGGTTGAATGCGCTCCCCGTTAACTCTTGTTCTTAGAGCTAGGAGTTGAAGAGTGAGATAGCCGTGTCAGTTTGAATGTTTACCGAAGGGCTAGGCTAAAGGAAGGATTCCCCATTTTCAGGCTTACCGAGTGGGAATAGCAGTCAATCTGAGATTGCTTAAATCTCATCTCATAAATAAGACTACCTCCCCGGGGCAGCAGGAAGTATGGTGTAGGGACCCCTCTTTTCTCTCCCTTAAAGCCCTTTATAGATTTCGAGTCGGGAATAGAGCAGTGGCTTATTCAGCGCTATATCACAATTCATTCATTCTCGGGCATAGCTGTTCACGAAAGGTGGCATGGGACATCTGTCGGCGGCGGGAGTCAACCATCCGAGCGAGAGTTCAGACCAATCCCATTCATCAATCCCTTCCTAACTCTGCTCTAGCTCTAGGAAAGATCATCGAACTCATTGGATTGGTATCTGGATTTGATGAGGGTTGAAATTGAAGTTGGTTCAAAAAAAGCTATAATACCGGACTAGTGAAGGTTGCCATTAGTCGGGAATGAGCGAGAAGAGAGGGCTTCAAGCCTAGAAAAGTCGGCGAATCCGCTTTTAAATAGAAGCAAGAAGCTGTCCAGAGTAGAGTTAGGGGAAAGCGAGCTTAGTCCAGTTACAGGTTACAGGTAAGCTCATGAATGCCTTATTAGAGTGAATACCTCTTTCAAGTGAGTGAAGTTAGATGAGGGGAATGCTCTAGGTAACCAGTCAGTCGACAGGGGTGTTACCCCCTAAACCACTAAAAAAGGTCTTCCATTAGCATCACTATCATGTAAGCAAATCCATTGACAAGCGTCATAGGTAGATCGACTCTATGCCTTCTTGCTTTAGGATTAGGAAAGGTAAACTGTAGTCTTATTGAAAGGTAGGCATTAACTCTAGCCTTCCCACTCTATCCGCTTCAACACTAGCACCGGAAATAATCCATCATGTATGGTTTAAGCCTCGTGCTTAACAATAGCTAGTCCTACCTCCGGTCCAGCAGTATAGCATATCCGCTTAAACTCTAGGACTTCCCTTCCCACCATAGAGAGAAAAAAAAGTAAATGTTTGCTTTTAGCCCTTCCCTTAAGCAGTTCCGCCCTAGCAGTTGTTATAAGACTTGCATCTAAAGCAAAAGGGATTGGGGCTGTTTTGTCGTTTTAATATGCTTAAGACTCCCATGTTGCAAAACCATGGATTTAACAAACAAAAACGTGGATTTCCCTCTGATTTCTCGTTCGGGCGATACAACTACTATCTCCCGATCGCTAAGGGTTAAGGTTTGTTCTATTCGTTCAATGCCTTCTTTCGAGGGAGGGTATGGGCTTCCTTTTGTATGCTCCCGTCTCGTCTAAGGGTTCCCTTTCTTTCTTTTGCTTCTTCTTTGATTGAAGGAAGGGCCACGTCCGAGGCACTGGCTTCCCCCTCAAGTCTTATAACTTCTAAGTCCCACGCCCAATGTGGGAATTAATGAATAAGTAGTTCTACCAATACCAGAGCTCCACTTGGATTATCGTAAAATGAAGTAAGCAAGCCAGGTCCACGACATCTGGTGAAAGTCTTCAATTTGAAATAAGCCCTTTCCCATCCATATGGGGATGAATGCTATCCTTCGTCACCTTCATTTTGAAGTTTCTTAGCTTTCCTGCTCTTGCAATAAGCGAGGGTGTCCTGGCCTAATAAGGTCAAAGAAAGACTGGGTGGCCGCTAAGAAGCGGAATCGAGAGCAGGAGAAGCAATGGTGGATCCAAAGCCAGTTCCAGTTCCGCTAGTTCAAGAAAGTGGACTATCAAATCAAGAGCAGTCCCTGGACTGGACGTTTATAAGCTAGTAAAGTCTGGTGTAGGTCTTCCCCAGCTAGGAGTAGATAGAAAATTTCAGCCTTTTTCTCGGTTCGTGGGGGAGGACCCAAAAAAGCAAAGCAGAAAACAAATCCAATACAAATACTGAACAAGAAGCAGCCTACCAACCAGCTAATGAACTCCTTCGTATCAAAGCAAAATTGGCCTTCTCCACAGGGACTCAGTCTTGCTTCCATCGCCTTAGCCTTTGCTATGCCTCGTCTTCCCTTCTTCGGGCTAGGCACCTAAGAGCAAATTCTTTTCATGTGCAGCAGCATAGTCTTGGGTTTAGTCTAAAAATCCATTCACATCGATAGGGGGCAGGGAACCAATAAGAAGCATTTCCGGGCCTATCAGACTATAGCTTTCCCTTTCCGTGCGCATAGGGGATAAAATAAGTATTCATCAACACCTGACATCTTTCTTTTTGATTCAGCTCTATTTTTTATGTCACTTCCAGTGAAGAAAGGGTCGGGTATGTGCCGCTCATACCATCAGCGGATGGATTAATTACCAGTGGTTCCATGCCACCCAGCATCTTGCACTACACGTAGATCGGAAAATACGCTGTTTTCTCAGAACTTGGTCCACCGGAAGCTCGTAGCACGCCCTCCCTCTGCTCGTTAGCAAGCAAGCCATCGTAAGAGACGCAGGAAAGCAAGCTTCAGAAGCAAAGGCGCAGACGAAAGACGTACATAAGACTTTTGATGAGAGATTACTTTCCTAACAGGTATTGCTAAGGTCCTCGTGCCATGCTTCGTCCCCTTTCGCAGCATTCTCCTAGAGGAAGGAAGATGGGCTTTCTGAACTGGCTTACTTCCTTGAATGTGCCTTTGGACGGTCTCTTTCTCTTTGCCTTGTCCTTGTAGGTATTTCATGCCGTTTCAGAGCAGTTCTTACGCTTCCAGACATGAGAGGAGAGATCTTAGAGGTCGGTTACCTTTTTCAACGGTATAACAGTAGCTACGGTATCTCAGTATGGCTGTACTGATGGCAGCTCTTTCTTTTTCTCCTTTTAGACTCGCTTAACTCAAGCTTGGCTTTGACCTGGCGAGTCGGACAGGGTATGAAGTTCTGTTCTGGATAAAGGCAGCGACAACGATTGATATAGGATTAATAACTGAGTGGAGTTTGCATTGGCTAGATTCAACTTTATGAAAAGATCATGAAAAGACTTCTGCTGAGATAAGTGAAGACCAACTTCAGTCCGATGAGCGTGAATACCAATAAAATCTTTCCTAAGTCCTTCATGGCATTTGTTTTTCCGAAAGACTGTAGGAGAGTAAAGTGGAAAGACTTCCTGTCAATCTAATGTCACCCACATATAAAAAAAGATCTCTATAGGAAGGTTAAATCAAGATGGAGCTATATGCCTTGGAGCAGAACAATCCAGAGCCAAGTAAGAAAGTACTCCACCTTTCTTCGCATGCCCTTTCCGCTTGTCCTCTTTTGCCCTACTCGAATGGGGATCACTACTCCCATAAGACAGCTATGATCGGGCAATAGCGTAGATACAGTAGAGCTCGCGCTTCTTTAATTCGATAGTTCGATAGTCGGAACTCTTGGCCTCTGAGTCCATATTAGTTTAGGTCTAACTCAAGAAATTGTGTAAGTGAAGTGAAGGCGGATCAAGCTTATACTCTGGTTTACCATTATGATTACTTCCTCTTATTTCTTCCTCCCTATTATTTTTTTAGTGATTAGCTACTACTTCAACCTTTAATTAGTATGTTGTTCTTACTATTACGTATTAGTATTCCTGAATGGGTATTCCTGAATTCGTATTATGTTGATACTTTTTCCAATGCTATTGAGTATTCTGCTTATTGATGTGCATGTCTTATCCTTAAATCTCCATCAAAGAAAGTCGAAATCCTAAACTAAAAAACTGCTCATTCTGAACGTTTTCCTTATGTCGCAGCAACCAGCTATCTAGAACTAGAAGAAGAAGGCGAGCTACCAGATGAGCTAACCAGCATACGAGATATGTTGAATAGAAGGAATGAAAGCGACGTACCGTATTGACCGGCGGGTTTTTTAATGAAAGAACTAAACCACCGCCCGCAGCTGCTCCTGCTCCTCCAACGCCAACGGCTACTGATTCTGATTGTGTCAGCCATTCCTTCCTAAGTCAGGAATGGCGGGACAGATTAAAGCAAGAATCCCTCAACTCCTTCGGTTAACTATATCTGCTTCTATCTATTAGAAAAAGGGGGTATCCTTTGGTATAAGTAAAGGGGGAAAGCAACATTCCTTAAAAAGTTGCCATGCATACAAAAGGTTAGATAACTTAATGTCAATCCTAACAAGAGGAACATTTACAGTGATTGTTGGTTAACAATAACTTCAACTATCAGACCAGACTTAACTAACAAACTTCTTTATGCATAGATAATAATCTGTGAGCGCGTGCTGTCTCCTTTGACAGTGGTGCAAACGGTCTCAAAGAAGCGAAGTAGGACCGATCTAGGAAGTAGGGTTGATTTGTGACAACTTTTTCGTCACCGTCTTTCTAAGTGGTAGGGTACGCTAGCTAGTTGACGGGCTTTTAACTGCGGTCTGCTTTCAAAGACTGGACACCTAGAAGTATACTACTGGATTGAAAGCGTTTTGACGTTGGGATGATGACAAGTCTCTGCCTGCAGACTAAAACTCTGGAGACTACGGGTCCCTACGGTGCAACCCCGCTTAGGTCGGAAGCCATCCCAGCCTGAGCGAATTGGGTCTTTGCATTAACTCAAAAGGAGAAAAAGCGCATCAGGTATAGGAAGGACTTCTTACAGGAGCACAGGAGAACAACCTATATCAAGGATGGTAGTTGACTAGCACTCACAAGAAGGCACTGATGGGATGAGTTCCTTGATTGACTAGTCAAGAGATTCTCCGGAGAGCTATTACTAAAGATTCAAGAAGGAATTTCCTAATCACAAGTGGTACGATCCCAATGAAAGTCTCTCTTAGCTGGTTTACAGGCTTCAGAAAAAAGGAAGAAAATAACAATCACTGTCATAACTCCAAGAGTGAATTGCCCTTAACTGCCCGGCAGGCTGAAATAGCTTTCTCGGGAGCCTCTGGAGGGGGTCGGGTTAATCCCATGATACTCAAGGAGCAGGGCGTCGTATCCCAGGGGTTCGACTAATACATCGTAAAGCGGGTCCAGGTTTTGGGTTATTAAAAAACCACTACCTCCCTATTTGCTGCTAAAAACAGACTCTGGAAGAGGTTTTTGCTAAGATGAATGCAACTTCTATGTATTTCCCATCGCATTTTCATAGGGAATGTACTCCTTCATATTCAATCTTTTAACGATGCTTGCCAATTCTAATCCAGGGAGCACTTAGATCGATTTGAACGCAGATTTTCGCAAAATGACCTCGCGTAGCCAGTTCAGTAACCGTATCAATTTTAATAAGTTTACCAAGAGTTTTCCCTATTTGGAGAAGTACTTCACTGTCGAAGTACTAAATAAGGAGCTCAGGTAAACGGATCCAAACCGCAGTTTGAGTGACCGTTGCCAAGGAAGGCCTAAAATCAGGGTGCCACTTTCGAACAGTAAGATAACGGTTTGCTATCATCCAAGGTCCTCCAGTAAGAGCTCTTTTGTAATCCTCCCCATCAGTCAATTTGAGGATGAAGTAGTCGTGGCCCAGGTCAATGAAGTCAATCTCCCCATTTGATCTCCACATTTTCATAATTTTCTCATGGATCTGATTTGGATGAATACACGGGAAGCCCAGAGACCTCATTTGGCATTGTGCGGCTTCCTTAATTGCACTAGCGCACTCAGGTGAGCAACAAGCCGTTGGTTGAACCAATAGGGGCTCTGGCAGAAGATACCACCAGACACCCAATCCCAGCAGAAGACATGTTAGTAGGACGAATCAGCTGTCTTTGACGTAGGCGAAGGCCATTGCCTCTGATAAGCCGAATGTCCTTGTACGACTAATTTGTCTTGTGGCGCCCGCTAATCCAATAACGCGATCCGGGGATCTAAGTAGGGTGGCTTTGTTGCCTCTATTTTGATCTATTGTCGAAGCAAAAAGAAAGGGCAACTGTTCTCGAATCAGCAATGCCACATCTGACTCAATCAAAAAGCATTTTAAAAACCTCTCTTCCCCCCTTTGCCAAGGAAAGCCTTGAAAGCAGGAAAGGCAAGCTATTTTAACAACGGGGTTTTCTTTTTTATAATACGATATGACCTTCCAAAATTCAACTGATGAAACCATTCTTCAGCCATACCAGACTAATTCCGTCTACGTCTAATGAGCCTAGCCTAACGGTTCTAGGGCGAATTCCGTCTATTGCTCCTTACCCTATAGGTTATAGAGACTCTTCCCAGTGCCAAGAACTAGGATCAGAAGGAAGGTCTCAACCCTTTGGTACGAAAGTAGGCTATGATTCCCAGAGAGAAAGAAATGGTTTCATATAAAGGCTTGGCACCTAGTTATCTTTATTTAAGTCGGCCTTACTCGGGCTAAGTTCAAGCAAAGATCAGTCCTTTAAGCTAAAAGCTTAAGTGATCAACTAGAAGATACCACCTTCCCCAATGAAACTTCTTTCCCCGGAGCAGCAACTGAAAGAGAAAAGACCGGGTATGCCTGAAAACCTGAAACGGATTCGTGAACAACAGATAAGAGATATACCCCAGATACCATTTGAACCAGAGCTGAACCATTGAATTACCCGAGAGTGCTTTTTTCTGTTAAAAGTTGTGCGATTAGTGTTGCGACCATTTCCTCGACCATGGTTGTGGCCATTTCCACGACCACTGTTATAGCTGCGACCCCGATTCGTGCCACGGTTATTATAACCACGATTAGCATCACGATTGTTGGAAGCAAGAAGAGCAGTAGTGGACCGATCTTGAGAGGTATGGTGATATACTTCTAATCGTTTTTCACGATTGAGAAGCATACTTTAGATTTCTTCAAAAGAGGATGTGGTGGACATGGTGTGTACTGTATTAACAACCACATCATAATCAAGATCAAGTCCGTCAAGAACACAACCAATAATTTATCGATCACTCATTGGTTGTTGAATAAGAGATAGTTCATCTGTGAGCCTGCGGATACGATCCATATATTCCGTAATGGAATATGAACCTTTGCGAATATTAAAAAGGTAATGCTTTATCTGGTAATATCGAGCATTGGTCTGGGAGGTATAAGCCCTGTCAAGAGCCTCCCAAGTGGAACGAGCTGTCTTGTATCCAATAACTTGGGCACAGACAGGTAGTTTGTTGCTTCTTATATCGAAGCGAAGGTAGATTAATGAGGAACTGCTGCCCTTTAGCTGCAAACATCGTGAATTCCTTTTGCCTCCTCCCTCTATACTAGAACCTAGGCGGCCAGTGATAGGAGGAACACCCAGCCCCCGCACTCGAACGGGCAACCACGGTCTGCTTCTTACTTCTCCATGAGATGAGATTACCATCAACAAAGAACTCATACCCGGAGGTGGATCTTCGATCACTAGGGGACCCGGCCCAGTCTGCATCGGAAAATCCTTCACTTCAATTCTGAGATGATTATTAGCCTTGTATAAAAGGCCCTGGCCCGGTGTCTTCGTCAAATATCGCATGCATAACAGCCTCCCAGTGTTCAACTCGAGGCTGAGCCATAAACTGGCTAACCACTTGGGGTCTTTGACTTCTCTGATAAAGCCAACCTTTAATAACTTATCAATCTTAGTGATGATAAGCGGGAGGATTTCAGGGCCGTCTGGGAGCTTGCTTGATGGGAGCAGTATCGCTTTTTATAGTTAAGTGGTGCACTGCAATTCGTGGGTCAAGCCCAGGCATTTCTTTGTAACTCTAGGCGAAGATCTTTTTATTTTGCATCAAGAACTCTTTATATTATTCCCTTTCATCTTCAGATAGGTTAGCACTGATGAACACAGGCCTTGGTTCTTCACTTGTGCCAAGATTTATTTCCACCAGCTCGTCGACCGTTGCTTGACCGCCGTCTTCTAGTTTCGGGGGAGCAGACTGAACTTCTATTAGTTCACGAGATTTAGGATATTTTTCCGACGAGCTGCCTTCTTGAATTTCTACCATGCGAACACATCAATGAACTCCTTAAGCAAAGAAAGAAATTCTTCCTTTTCTTTCTCTGATAGGCTTGAGCCAATTCGAACCATGAATTCCATCTATCCGGAATCTTTCTTGCTTTCCCGGAAGGCTATTCCCCGATCCTCTACTTGCATGATCGTCTAACCAACCAACACGGCTGTTTGCAGTACCTATTATGAGGCAGCCTGGGACCTAGGTACAAGGATTCTGGAATGTAACAAAATATGTATGAGAGATCTCGAGATCGAGGAACAAAAGAAAGAAAAGAAATAGCGGAAAAGGCGTGTGAAGCTATTGATTTTTGATTCCTATCTCTTCTGTAAACAGGCGACTACCTTATTTATATAGGATAAACCCATTTAGTGTTTCCAACCGATGGTATCGAATTGAGTGCTTCCAGCCAGAGTGGTCTTGAATTGACTTTTGTCATGCCGCTTTCATAGAGCAGGATCCGCTGTAAAACTAGTCACTTTCTTATTTTATGATTGATCAAAGTAGATCGAATTTCATGCAACAATTAATGAAATGATCTGACCAACCCGCGGTCGTTAAGTTCGCCTTTCGGCTCAGTTAGTTACCACCAACCCTTCGAATTTGCTTCTTACCACTCGGCTAAAAGCTCTAGAATGAAGCTCATGAACCCGAAAATGCAAAAATCAAAATCTATCATCTTTCTATTAAATTAGCTGTGTAACAGTCTCAGTGCGAGCGTTCAACGAACTATGCTAACGGCTCACCGGGAATACCTTTACCTTATTCTCCTGATCAGTTTATGGCTGGGGAAAGAGAAGTCTCTAAGGACTTAGCCTCTATGACGATGACGCTAACAGAGCTATGAATGTCAAGCCAGCCCATAACCTCTAAGTTTTGGGTATTACATTCTTGATTCCTTCGGAAGCTCGATCATTGCTATTGATCTCTTCCGCTATTGTGCGCTATTACCATTGATTTCTTCGCTAAATAAAGGAGAGTAAGTAAAGGTTCGATGAAATTAAATTGAACTCACTGAGAACCACTTTGTCAAAAGCAAACATGGAAAAAAAGAATTTCAATGCTGATTTAGGGCCGGCCAAACGAATGATACTTGTTCACCGACGGAAAGAGAGAGTGCTAACCCGAAGCACCGTCCCCCTACTATCCCAATTGAATTACCGACTCTCCAGCTGCTGCTACTGCTCGGAGGAGAAGGACAAAGGACAGAGGAGTATGCGAAAGGAAAGAGGGAGAAGAGAGCTATTCGAGGCTACTCGACTCGATGGGGAAGGGCTTTCTTGTGGCGAGCGGGCTTGCCTATGAATACTAATACTCGTATCCGGCTTGGATTTTGATCATTAATACGAGTAGGAGGTTCGCGCAAGCAAGCAGCAACGGGAGGAAGAGTAGAAGCTGGAACTGCTGGAGCTGGTACTCTTTCTCTCATGATATGCCCATTATTTTGCGCTATAATAGTTTTAATTACTTTTATAGGAGAGAGGGAAGGTCGGACTGGCTTTGCTTGCTTAACTACTATGTCGATTGATGGCTTGAGTATGAAGATGCCTATGACTACTGCTTGCTTGAAAGATTTCAGTTTCCAGGAAAAGGATACCGATAGGCGGATTGACGCATCTGAGCAGGCAGGGAATACTTAGTGCTTTTCATATGAATGCTATGAGGCTTGGGCGAGAGAGCAGGTCTAGGAAGCCTAGATATTGCATATTCACAGAGCGCTCACCATGGGTCCCAGGTTTCTCTAGCACTTATGCGGTATCTCCTGATTGGAACCTCAGATCCATCGACAGATGAGCCTTTGCAAAGAACCTGTACTAGATTGTAAGCTATCAGGGCGGTTAGCTAGAGCTAAAACTAGCTCAGGGGAAAGGGTCTATGTTTCGTTTCGTTTGATTGATTCGTAAACCGGGTGCTTCCGCTTCATACGTGGGATTTGGGGAAACCTTCTAAGCCCGCCCAATGCTTACTATCGAGATTGGTTCGTCAGGCTTTGCTCCCATTCCGAATTCGCTTTAGAAATTGAGCAAGTGTAAAAAGTCTAGAGTGATCTGGGTTGCGCGGCGTTCGGGTTATGTCTACCAGAATAACAACCCGTAGCCTAGTTGAGGTGAAACCCTCTTTTACAAGATTACAGACTATAAAACTAATGACTCGCTTTCTTTCTGAATCTGCTCTCTCTATTGATATAGAAGAGTCTCGGCTTGAGCGCTCCCTCGAAAGAAAACAAAACGGCTTCTCTCTCGTGCTATGGCTTTGCTTCCTTCACTTGTCCTTGCCCGATTGATCCAACCTTGCCCGAGCCTGCCTGCCTCCTTCAAACCTTCCTTCATTCAATGCTTGACAGCTTTCTTCATGCGTTCAAGGCGTGACACGTCCATTAAAAACCCGAATCGGCGAATTGACTAAGTCCAAATACTCTTATTGTACTTCTATCAGCTCTAGGACGAGGGACTTTCTAAGCCTAAAAGGCGCTAGACGGCACTGTTGACGGCTTATTGTCTTTCAATAGGAACTCCTCGATACAAGTATACTTATGCATTTGAGTCTGTTCAGTCGTGCCTATCCCCGAGAGTAACTCCTTCACTCACTTTATTTCCTTATTTGTGTGACACGTCTATCTTTGAAACTATTTCAATCAGCTAAAAGACTAAGGATAAAGGTGGGGTGTAACTAAACCGGCTCGGTTCTGAGAGTACTATGACCCCGACTCAGTTTATCTATCCCTTTCCCGACTCAGTTAAGGAGGATCGCTAACCCAACTCTTTGAATCTCTGACTAAGCCTGTTCCCCGAGTACCGCTTGCTAACTACACGGCTAACGGAACTGGTAACCGTTTCCTGCTCTATCTCACCACCCCCTATCCCTACGGGGTTTGATAAACTTTTTAGATTTCACTCTTGCCTTTGGTTTATGCTTTCTAGTTCAGAGATCCATTTCTTTATCATACGATATTTACTAAGGCTAGGTTCAATAGAGACAATCCTTTAGAATCTTAGAAAACCCTCTCCTGGCTAAAGGCGCGGGCAATACGGCTTTTTGGCCTATTCTTTCTGGCTTACTCATGACGAGTATACAAACTCATACCTTGGTCTAAAACCAAAATCTCTATACCGTGTCGAATGCAATTCAGCCGGTCCCTCAGATCCCGAATTTCCATCTGTATCGGCAGACGCCTAACCAAGAGATCCCGTTTATCCCCGAAGCCGATTGTTCGGAACGAAGCGACATTTCTATCAAAAAGGAAATAAAAAGACGCAGGCACATTCGCAGAAAGAAGAGATCTCGATCTCAGTCGAATCAGGGGAATCCCCTTTCTAAAGGGCAGTTGGCAAGGAAGGAAAGAAGGTTTTTATCTAACCCAGGCACATGGAAAACCTTGGAAAGAAAACCAGAAGGAAGTGAGACTGTTCCTCTTCCTATTCAAGGAAGAGTTTCACCATTAGCAAGGGCAATTGAAACATTACCGACATCGTTTGAAAGATAAGAGAAGTCGTCAGTTGACCCGGCCATGTAAGGCCCTTTTGGCGGTGGCTTACTTGCATAGTGACCTTTTGAAACCTCGACGCGGGCACTGCTAGACGATAGAGATTTCAAAGACTTTTGTATAGTCAATTAGTTGTGGGCACTTTCTTCGTCGATCTACAGTAAAGAGATCAATTATACCTTCCTTCGCTGAGGGATCGGGTTCCTCTGGAGGTGCTTCCACTGGTTCAAAAGCCACTTCTGAGAGATCTACTAAAGCTGAGGGTTTTGGTTACGAAGCAGCAGCGTACTTCTTCAAGGAACTAGTGGCAACAGAAGACGAGGGTTTAGTTTTGGTTCCTCTGGTGGTGCTTCCACGGGTTCAGGAGGGTTAGATACCCACCATTTCAAAAGCAGAAGCTTAGGGATCCCTCTTCTTTTCTTCTGGAAGGCCGTTCTAGGTACGCTTAACGCTAGGTCAACATCCCTCATGACGGGACCCATGAAAGGCGCTTAACTCACGGTTTCCCCTAGACAGATTTGAGGAACAAAGTAGCTTGACCGAGAGGGATAGAAAGTCGAAGCCACTGAAGTGAGGGCGGAAGTGGAAGGCTCAGAATGAAATAGTTGTCTTTCTTAGCCACCCAGCCCGAAAGAAAGAAGGTATATCGTACGCCTGGCCTCCCGTGTGCCTAACGAGAGAAAAAGCAAGGGTCCGAAGGAGACTTAAAAACTGGACTTGTCTCTCAAAAGCCGACTCGTTTTTCAATCAACCGCACTTACCTTTAGAGCTAGCGGAAATGGAACGGAATGAAATATTTTTTCTCTGACCTAAACCAACTATCCGAAAAGTGCCTACGCCCTTCCCGAAAGAAAGAGAGTTAGACCCGAGAGTGAATTAGAGACATTATCTCACAGATGAAAGAAAAGAGAGTGAAGTCACTTGTTTAAGTCAAGCAATCGTAGAGACCGAGGATAGTTTGCAGTGGAAATTATCCCTCTACAGGCCTCTTAAAGGCAAAACCAAAGAGAGTAGTGAGAGGAGAGGAGTTCAAACCCGACTCAAGGCCTAGTAGATCTGTTCCTGCTACCTTACTTACTTACTTCCCTGGGGGAGGTTGATAAGAACAAGCTGTTACAGAATCAGCTGCTATTGAACCCCCATCTGTTGGAGGCTGGTAGTGGTTCGGCAGCTCTTATCTTATTAGTAGCGGTCAGTGGGGCTCTGGCTTTCAAGCGTGAACCAGGTCTGGGAATCGGCAAGAGGTCTTGGATTCGGCATTGGTTGGGCATGGCATTAGATTAGGAAGGGGCCTAAGCTAAGCCCTGAAATTGGAATGCTTTACTCTGACTCTTTGGGTTTAGGAAGAGAAAAGCACTGTTTAGCTTAGATCCGATTTGAGATGAAATGCGGAAAAGTCCTAATCAAAGGCGAAAGGCGCCATCCAAGCAAAGTGGGAATACCCAGCAAGATCCGACCTTAAATCGAGTTCATACCCGGCGAAGAAAAAGCTTCAATTCACAACCTAGGATAGCTAACGCTACCTTGCCTGAAGACATGGGATTGCCGTAGAAGTCACATGCCGAGCAAGTTCTTGCCTCCTCTTCCTCTACCTATCTCGGGTAAGCTACATCCATACATAGTCTAATCCTCTGATTTACTGTACTAGGTACGGAATCTTAGTCCCAAGAGTTCTGCAGAAGCGGGCTTAGAAAGGGCGGTCCTATATAAACTTAGTTGATAAAGGCAGGTAGTACCAAAAGACTGACTTTCAAAAGGCAGCTATCTTAATCACGACGTTCTTAAAGGTTGGAGAGCCTACACTTAGTTTCAAAAAGGTTGGTATTAGCATTAGCACTCGCTTAGGTGCTAAAGGTAGAAAGGTAGATATGTAAATCACTTAGTCCTTGAACTAGGGATAGGGCCTATTAATCAAATTCCAATAGAGTAGCAGTACTATACTAGTGAAGGAGGAAATCGTAGTCCCACAGGATTCAATGAAGCTATGCCTTTTTCCTCTGCTTAAGGACTATAAGGATATTAATTCCTTTAGTTAGAGAGCTGAATGGAAGGGAAGTCAAGGAAGGAGAATACGGAAGTTATAGACTACTCAGTCAATAGATCTTAGAGGACTGGGCACTGTGCAATCTATTAGTACAAGACTGGCTATTGAAGTCAGAGACTCTACTTATGCTTGCGGAGGGATGTAAGGACTACTTTTCTGAATATTTCATTCTTTAGCTCCTTTCTTTATCCGATCCGGCCCGAAAGGAAAAAGAAAAAAATCAGTCATGAACCAAACCCCAGTTTTCAGGCTCTCATGAAGCCTTAGGGCGAAAGCCATTATTCCTCTCACATTGGGAACTTCGCTCACTTCCTAAAACACTGGAGACTGAGGCGCATTCGCAACAATACATCTATGACTAGAGAATTAGGTATAGGAAGAATAGATCTAGCAATACAATCACCAAACTATTAACACTTCCAATACCCATACCTGCACCCATACCATCAACTCAAAGGAAAACCATTTTGTCACCACGGAGCATAACTGCAACTAAAACTATTACCAGAAAGACAACTATACTGGCACGCCACCTATACGGGCACGCGTACTCTTTCCAAAGCTAAAAGCACCTCCTACACTTGAGAACTACTACGCATTGGAAACGAAGCAGATAGTCACCATTACCATAAGACCAGCGACCAACTAATGGTTCTTTTCTTACTTAAGACTCATGGAAAGGAAGAAGAGTCAAAACTGAGACTAAGAGGAATGTTTAGTATAAAAAAGCTTACGGGAGGGAGGAATGGTGCCTATTACTATGTGTTACCAGCTACTTGCCTTAAGAAATAAGAAAAAAGTCCAGTCTATATTCTCTCAATAGGAGAGACTACTCCACTAGTACCTATACACACTGTAGATTCGCCAACTACCGATGGGGATCGACACTACTTCCAACACTAAGATTTGGCTTAGACTAAAGCTACAATCAACATTCGAAACTATAAAACTACTATTACTCGCACGCGTACTACTACTGCCCCTGTCTTACCTCCTCCTCCGGTCTAAGAACAAGAGAGCTAACACGTACTACCAATAAGATAATTCGACTTTCGCTAGGGCGCCGTCCTCCTCTACCAGCTGCAGACTCTGTCTTAGTGCTTCCCTTCGGCTAAGGAAGAAGAGTCCTAACACCTGCTATGCTAAAAAGAAGATTGATTATCCCTACAGGGCGCCGTCCTTGGCAACGCAGCAGACAGTTCCTTTAGTGCATTAGACCTGGAAAACTCGACCGTAGGTGCTTTCAGGAGTCTGAGTTCCAGGAATAATGAATAAAAGAGTGACGAGGAATTGCCCAGTTGGACTGGTTCGGTATATCCCATAACCGAAGGTAGGCTTACTCTTCAATGCCTTGAGAACAGCGGAGTGAACCAGCTCTTTTAAGGTCACATATGAGACCGATCAAGTGAAGGAATTAGTGCTGGAAAGGTTGATACGATTGATTCATTTGCCTCGAAGACTGGCATTAGACCCCTACTGATGATAGGATTGATTCGAAGCAAAGGAAATGCTTCTCCGCTACGGGAGACGCTAGAAGAGAAACCCCCGGGGGCTATTAACTATAAAACAACCGAAAAGCAATTCCCTTGCAACAACAAAAAAGCAATAAGCCTTCCTTCCAACAATGGTAGAGTTTGGAATGCTTACGGAATTCAAAGCTAGGACGAAAGGGCCAGCATCATACATATGGACTACGGGATATATGTAATAGCCGGACTAAGAGATTTTAGAAACTAGTAAAGAAAAGGCAATAGCCCCTTCTACGACTAAGAAAGTTGGCAATGGGGATAGAACTGAAGCCTCCGCTTTTACGAAATATGGGATAGTACGGTAGTAATGGACGGAAGAAGTAAGCTGGCTAGCGGGATAGAGGGGAAGTAAGGTTAAACGATCGAAGACATCAACTGAGGAAAAATGATTCCCTTCGACGGAAAAGCTGTTAACAAGCAGCAAGCAAAAAAGCATTGAAAGCAGAAAGAGAAGTTTTTTCAAATAAAGCAAGAAGAAAATCAAACCTTACCACAATACAACTATCGGGGGATGGAGATAGACCTCCAAGCACATGAACTCGATCTACTGGACTAAGAGGGAATCGACGGGAAGCAAGCCAAGCATGGGAGCACTCAAGCAAATGCACCTTACAACACTTCGAAGACTAATGCAAGGTTAAGGTAACTCACTAAAGGGGCTAAGGAAATGATCCTAGACAAGGAAGAAGATAACCTTGATCGGACCTTAGTCTGGATTCGAAAACAAAGAAGAAAGAGCTTTGACATTGGCAAATCACACATTTTCTCCCTGTCCCCGAGTCTCAAAGAAAGAAAAAGAAATGTACGATTCGCTGGGACTAGAAAAGGAAACCCGTAACCACGCTTTCACTTACATAAAACATTTCGACAACTAACGGAAGAGGGAATGCTTACCATAGCCCAATGGAAATAGACCAGGAAAGCCATTCACTCGCTTAGACTAAAATACGACATTAACTACTCGACGGATTGCACGAATTACGTACTGCCGGCCTACCAGTCATCTTTTTGCCGTCCATATAGACCCGGATCATGAGTCGAACTATATAATCTCCGTCGTAGATTTCTGCATATATCATAATACATCGAAATATATGAGCAAAGACCGCTCTCTTCGGCATTAAATTACCATCTTGATCAGTCAAAGGGATAGCTGGTGCTAGCGTAAATGTGAACTCACCCTTGTAAGAATCGATCATGGTAAAGGAAATTGTAAACTTACCGTAACCAGATAAGGATGGGTAAGCAAACTGGATTAAGAGATCCATGGTCGCAAGACAGAGTAGGTCAACCTCGTTAACAAGAGGGTAAGGCTCGGAGAAGTGATGTGTAGCAATGATTAACCCAGGATGCGGATCTAGGTGTGTTGTTTGTTCAATCTTTTGATACAAGCGATTGAATAAATACTCTATAGTAGTAACGCTGTCAGTGGTGTATGCCATCATCTTATGTTTCATAATCATATTCTTCATACTTAATAGTGAACGCAGAAATATGGGATTTCATCCCCTCCTCTTAGCTGTAACTGGAATTTTGCCCACTTTTGCTCATGAGCTTCCCAACATTCCCTAGGGTTAGGGGATCGATAATTACCGCTTACATAACGAGTATAGTCCTCGTAAGAGGTCACTAATCCCGTGATCCTTTCTCCCCAAGTTGCCTTCATCTTCTTGCTTATGTTCTCAGGTACATTAGCCTTTAAGTAATAATTAAGCGTCTCTGTTGGGATTACCTTACTGGCAAAGCAACCCTCAGTTGGTCCATCTGACTCCCTTTTTACAATAGGTTTAATAACATTCATATAGATGAACTCGTTGATGATTGAAAGTGGAGGGCCCATCTTACGAAAGACGCTGCTATAATACTTTGGTATTTTTATGCAGTATTGAGATGTAGTTATAAAGTTGTCGTGTACTGTGTATATAGGCGCACCCATACCAAGCATCACATCTACTACATTCATTGCAATCTGGGCATCCCTCTGATGGATGAAGTTTACGAAGGTAGAGATTTCAGTCTTCCTACGATCTCTCTTAGAAGAAGAAACTCTGAGAGTTATCCGGCGCCTCTTCTTATGAAGTTTATCACGAACCCATATATTTATGGCCTCCATTACCATATAATCCTGTACCGTGGTAAAGTAAGGCACTTTATAGAAAACAGGGCAATCCCTAGCAGACGCGACCCAGCCTATATGTATATGGCGGATCAACCGGATCAGGCATTCCATGCCCTTATATTTCGACCTCCAGAACTTAAAGCAGACAGCGGCAACTTCGAAGCATTCCGTATGAGTGATGAAGTGAGAGAGATGATCTTTTAGATCGTAGGCCGTGCTCATTAAAGTTTTCCCATAGATAATAGGCATAAAGATACCTTTGACTATTTTACGAGTGAGGTTATCGCAAACTACCGTTGATAGATGTTGATTACCCTCCAGTTCCGCTTTCATGAACTCCTTGAGCTCTTCGAGGATGAAAGAATAAACATCTTGGATTTGACCATCCGGGGATGGGATGAGATTAGTTCTCTTAGCCATGGTTTCATCCAACAAAAAGTAACTCATGATCTGATATGCACTCGCTGAGGCGTCTTGGGTAATAGGGGTGTTCGCAAGAACGTTCAATTTGTTTTGGGCGATTCCTAGTATATTGGCGATGAACTGAAAGGGGCGTTTAGCCTCCCGAGCGTACGCGATTGGATTTTCACCGATCCGCGATAAGTTGTTATCAACCCACTCTAACGCCTCCCCGAGAGAGACGAAAGACTTGTAATGGAAGGCTACTGCTGCGAGTAATGCGTTAATGTTAATCGCGCCCGTGGGTTCGCGATCCGCAAAGACGATCAGGCTTCTTGCTAGATCACGCTCGTGGAAATGCAAGACCCCACAACGGTAGATTCGACCTCGGAAGTCGAGAAATGCCGGCAAATCAAAATGGAAACCTTCGTAGGCTATAGCTAGCTTGATAATCAAGTTCTCATAACGAGAACGCTGTATGTTTTTACATAAAGTATGTAACAATTCGCTAAAGCTACATAATTGGTTAATAACCTTATCCTCAGTGTGAAACTTTCTAAGTAAGCTGGATACATCTTTTATATTCAGAGAGGCCAGAAATCTTGGCATGAGATAACCATATTCAACAAATAAGTTCTCATGATCGAGAATAAATTTCAACCAATCACTGTTGATTCGGAAGGCCTGACGCTGCAGCTTGTTCATTACATCACACAGTTTTTTGTGATCATGATCCGCTCTTCCAATATCAATATAAAAATGTTGAATGTTACCGGTACTTAACAGGCGGTAACGATCATATATTTCCCCTGTTGGCTTACTTAAGTAACCCCCTTTTAGATCAGACAGGGTTCTAGGTTTTTGACCCGGCGGGCAGGCGCTCACCCAATCTAGAGGTTGGCATATCATAGGCAGGTTGAGCTTGATCGGTAGTAATGATATATCAAAGTTGCAGGCTGCGTAGAGATGGCTTGGAAGAAAATATGATCCTTTCTTCTTCTTCACTTTAACTTCCCCGCCCGAATCACAGATTAAAGTGATCAATTCCCTTTCCTCCATGAATTGAACTAAGCCGGATCCGAAGGGATACATCATCTCCAATTTAGATCTTTTCCTCGCATCACCAGTCACCCTCGCTTGGAAAACATCATCCGCCGCCGTAGAAAACGGCGTTTTACACCTGCGGCATCTCAATAATGTAGCTTGTATCCGGACACTATACTCTAGTTGTTCTACCAAAGTTGCAACACGAATTATTGAGTTATATTCAAGTGTGTTAAAAACCATACCTAGTACATGAACTATTAAAGCCTCAATCGTATATTGACCGAACTCTGAAAGCAATTCCATATCATTTCTTTCGGGTACCCTTCCCCTAAGATAATCCTTAGCACTTTCCTTATGTTCTTTGATTAAGGTTCTTATTATGTTGGGTACTGACTTAAACATAGATTCCTCATCGAACGACATAGTAAGGTCCTCAATACCACTTTGGATATCAACTAATTCTTTTTCGCTTAATGGTAATCTAGCTTTTGCATTATGCAAAATTTCGAAAAGTTATTCCTTATACTGCATATTTATTGTTTTACCCTTCTGTTCACTTATGTTAGTATTTTGCAATAAATGATTGTAAAACCCATTCCAAAATCTTATTCGTTCATTTTTTTCTTCTTCTTTCCTCGGCAAATCACTCAATGACTGGTTTAACCAGATTTTCTTTGGCATGGCGTTCCGTAGTATTAGTTCGATCCATTAGGTTCTTCGATTTGTTCAGAAAAGGAACAAGGAATGATAAGAAACAAGGATAGTCAAACTGAACTATTTTATATCACCTAAGGAAGTATGGGAAAGGGTCCCACTGCTTCATTGAGAAAGAGAGCAAGAATGACGCCACCCAACAAGACGGCGATGGTTTTTTTACCTGGCAAGGTGCTACGTGAAGCATCCAAATCCGGGATCTCCGCGGGAAGATTGAGTGGATCATAAACTCTATTCACTGACTGCCAAGTCTCCACTTTGTTATACAAGTTGATTAGACTCTCTTGAAGAGCATTCTCTAGAGTGGTATCACTCTGATTCAGATATTCTATAGCCTTACTTTTTTCTGAAAGTATCACTTTTAGTGTATCCATGTTATTAACGTCGAGAGGATTAATATAATTCGCTGCATCAACAGGGATATAAGCCCAACAAACGTACACACCTGCTCCAGTCTGGGATTCTAGGTTCTTCAAAGAGACGGTGGAACAGGGGAAAGCCAAAGCACACATCTATGATGGGGCAGATGAGGAAGATGAATTTGATGCGTTTGTTCTTGAGGATATGGAAAGGGGATCAGAGGGAACTTTATCTGGGCAAAACAGCATCTACCCTAAAGTCCTTATTCCCTTGAGCGAAAGAAAGGATCTTTGGAAGCCGTGGCGGAGGGCTTTGATCGTGAAAGTACTAGGAGAATCGGTGGGATACAAAAGACTGGACCAAGGTCTAAGAGACCTGTGGAAATTGGAAAATGGCTTCGAAATGCTGGACCTTGACCTGGGTTCTATCTGCTGAGGGACTAATCGAAGAAGGATTATCTGCATGTACTTGAAGGGGGCCCTTGGGTAATTAATTATGGGACATTATCTCACTGTTAGCAAATGGAAACCAGAGTTTAGACCATCCACGGCATCCATCAACCTAGGTCTTTCGTCAGAGAAGGGGTAGAAGGAGCCCTCATACCCGCTCTCCTCCTCCACCCCTGACCTGAATAGATATAGGGTGGCCTCGCCTTAGAAGGCTACAGAAGAGAAAAAGGTGAAGCCCACCTTTCCGGGGCTTTCCTCAGACCTCTGTCCGGCCTAAGGACCGTCTCTAGGGTGGAGCTCCTGTCTCCTCCCTTAGAGAGCCGACCAATCCACTTCGTTCCCCGATCAAAATAAAAATCAGATTAATTTTAGAAAACTTTTGCTATATTTATAAGACCCCAAAAATGAAACAAATATAATCGAAAGCCTGCTCCCAATAGCAACTATGAAATCCACATTCTAAAAGGTTAGAGTAGACATCAGCTAGATAAGAGGGGTCTAGCACCTCCTCTTCCCCAATCACCATCCGGGTCAATTCTTCGGGAGACCTGTTGGATGGCAATTCCGCTCCTATTTCCTCTATCTTCCCTTGCAAGAAATGAGAAATCTTATTAAAGTCGTCACTCAGATCTTTATCTTTTGGAAAAGAAGAAGGCAGCTCATTTCGGACCCCAGTGGATGCCTCAGAAGCGGAACTATTGGAGACCTGGGGGGCCCCTATAGAACCACTTCTTTCAGATGGAGAAGATTCCGAAATGGAAATGTCTATCCAATTCAAACAGAGACTCTAAAAGCGAAACCCCACCAATAAGATAGAACACAAAGACTATAGAAGCGAGGCAAAGGAAAGGAATGCCTCTTCTTTGGAAAAGAGGATAGATAGAACTATTTGAATTCAATAGAAACGTAACACTGAGTAAGATAACAGACACTAGCAAACTGAGCACGAAACAGAGACAAATAGGTGCAAATTCGGACATAGGGGAACTACTCCAAATTTTTCTTACAATTCGCCACACCAAGGTGAAAGGATTCGAACCTAAACAGATGCGCTGACCAGACTGCGCTACACCTTGTCTTACCCACTCACTAGCTCTTCGTCGTTCGCCTCACCTCACTGCCGATCGCCGCGCTCCTTATCTACGCTAAAGTACCGTACGTTCTTTTTCGCGAAGAGCGACCTCGACCGACCGAACCAACGCCTTATCAAACATACTTTTATTTTGTCAAGGCTCTCGCGGGCAGCCGTACATGATACCCGACGGTTTGCACCCGCCTGCGGCGAAGGCCTGGTCAATCGTATACGATCATCAAAATCGGAGTCGCTAACACCCATTTTGAGTTGCCTCGTCCTTAGAGTCAAGCTGGATCTTCATTCAACGCTAAATCTCGAAACCTTTCCCTCGTCTTCCGAGATGAGACGGACTCCACCCATCAACCTTAGTCGTTCAAACCTACCTTTATGCCCACATCCCTACCCAAATAGTAACCAAATCCTTCTTTGCCCTTCCTTTCATGGAAATTGGATAGGCTTTTTTCTTCAATGACTGTATCCTCTTTTCTTCTACCTGGAACCCACCCACCTTCCTTATTTTTAGCGGCAGTTGTCCCTCCTTCTTTTAACCAAAATTCATTCATCTCGTTGCACTGTGCTTTATTGCTTCTTCCCACCCATGGAATCTCATTCATTTGCATTTGTTCTCTCTCGCGGTCATGCCTTTATCTTAGTTGCTATGGACTACTTTTTTACAAAAATAGAGGGAGAACCGCTCCGAAAGGTAACTCAGAAAAGGGCTCCGCAATCGCATCCTATTACTGTACACGTTGATGATCTTGTATACTAACCGAGATTACATCCGTACTCGCCCGAGAACACGTACATCCTCCTTGTAATTGTCTTGTGTTAGGGGTTTTCGAACATACTCGATATGCCTGCATGTCGATAGTTCGCTCCCTCTCTCTCAGCTAAGGAAAGAGATAGATAGAAAATTCACGCTTGTACTTCGTTATTTCCTGCGGATTTATCGTCTCGTTACTTCTCTCTGATTGTGATTTCCCACGTGCCGTACCATACCGCTCAGGAAAACAAAGAAGAACCAGGCTAGGCTACTCCTGTTCCCCTTTCTGAATAAACTTGTCCTTGCGCTTAAAACTTGCGAGCGAGTGTCGATCGCTCCTTTGCCTGGGGAAGATCTGACGACTCCTGCCCAAAAATAGATTGGCGGGTTACGAATTAAGATTTGCTACTGCCAAAGAGGCCAGGAACGAGCTTCCGCTTTATCTAAAGATAAAACCTATTCATTCCTTTCTCTCTTCCTGATCACTCAGAATCCGCTGATCAGGTGAAGCCCGCCTTCTCTTCTCGTTGGCACGGATGAATCAGTTACATCTTGTTCCTACTACTACCGAGTAGAGGACATTTCATTCACAGACCTTGATCTTTAAGGTGAAAGTGGGCCTTAGCTGGCTGACCTTACCCGTTTTCGTTGGATGACCGGCCCATTCTTAGACTTGGTGAACTCCTGTCGCGATGAATTAAACTCCGTTCCATGCCCCGCTGCTTGTCAATCACATCGGAAAGTCGTTGGGTCGGCGGAGACCTCTTTCGGCAAAGAATTATACAACAAAGCCCGATTCGAATCATTATGCTCGATAAAAGGAATAAGGGGAGCTCCAATAGAAAACAGCACTACTGCTAGTAAGATAGCGATCCAGGCAAGCGCAAAAAAAAAAGGGAGCACAAGCAAGCACAAGAATCAAAGCAGGCAAGGGAGGTTGAAAAAAGAAGTGAAAGAGGCATAGAGCACAGCTTCGATTCATTTATGTGATTATTGAATCCCAACTTAACGAACAAAGGGAGGAAGTCGATCTTGTTGGTACGGTACCATTGACTAAACTAAACACCGAAAGAATATCGATTTCAAACAGCAAATCAATGCAATAAAGTGAGTTCAGGATTTATAATAGAGTGAATAGAAAAAACGCATGGTTACGCTTTCGAAGCTAGCTAGCTTAAGTTAAGCCGTTGCGCGCAAGGGCGCTAAGAGCATCACTGCATTCATTAAGACAGATTGAAAGTCTGTAGTTGACAAGACAAATAGGCAATGAAAGGTATTCAAGTTACGTTGTCAGTCTACGGTATCGAAGCTTCGGCTTAGTCACAATCTACCTTCCCTCTTGTTTCAGAGGGAATGTTAGGAGTTCCCCTTATGTGAGGAGTGAGTAACGAGTGAGGAAAGCTCTATAAAAGGTATAAGAGTGGACTTCTAACTAGTAGCTAGTCTGAGGTAAACGACTAAACGATTGGTAATTGAGTTCAGGACTGGTAATTGAATCATAGACTAAGCATTGTGAAGAGCTCAACTTATTATAATGAATGCAAAGATTCTGGGCAATTTCCGAACTCTAATGAGGAACGGAGAATCCCCCATTAAAGCTGTGGAAGTAGGGATTTAAGCATTCATTAAAGCAAAGTAAACGATACACGTTGATTGCGCGGATAAGCTTTCTTTCCTTCTAACGAAGGCAAGCAAGTGTGGGAAATGGTTTTGACCATTTCATTACAGCGCCCCGGTCCGAACCAACCTACGGCCTTAGAGAAAAGTAGCATGAGGCCCCTCAGGGAGGAAAGTGTGAGTGACTCCACTCCGCTATCACCGGCTGACTTGAACAAGCAAGAAATTCTCTCATCTTGGGACTTCTCCTTAGATATACGAACATCTAAGCTAGCCATGAGCTGTTGATAACGCTCAGCAACCTTACGATCCGCGAGAGCTTAACTAATAGGGCACCTAAGATCGCATACGCTTTAAAGACCTGTCCTGGGTATACCTCGTCAGCCAGCATCCACACTAAGATGTGATGTGTTAATGCGAATGATGGCCACGAGCTGTAATAACCAAAGCTGAGGTTTACCTGTGTGAAAAGTCACACTTGATCCCATCCGATTAGATGAAGCTCCCTTGTACGGAAGCTGGAACCTCACCCACCGTTTGGACCTGGTCATCCATGTGGCCGCAAAATCATAGCCGAAGATCGCACCCACCAGTAACTCAGTGAGACCGGCGGGCATCGAATCGGTTGCCGCCTTTCAAATCAAAAGAGTAGTATGTGATTACTCCCTTGACTCACTATTCTTAAGTCAGAAAGAGAACAACTATCTTACTGATTATTCAAAGATAGCACTATAACAACTGGCACCTTAGCGAGTCCCTTGGCGAGAAATAAAAGATATAGCCTAAAAAACTACGCCTTATTAGTCCTCCGGTAAATAGGCTATATTGAAAAGAGACTAATGACGCGAAGGTATCCCTTTGCTGGCTCGTATTTGCTGGTTCGCTGGCGTAACTGAATCTCGAGAAATAAAGAAGGGATTTATCTCATCTCATAGTGCTAGAAAAAGGAAGGAAGAGTTCATTTTTCGACGCTACGATTTCTCTTTCTCTTATGAAATTTCGAAAAGATCACTCCTAAAAGCAAGAGTTATCTTATATACTATACGATTACGAAACCGCCAGAGGCGCCCCTGAGAATTGCGTCGTTGTGCCTGCTCTGATCTTGCCTTAAAGTAGATTCGGGAGTTGGTGCGCTCTTATCAGCTCTAACTTGGCTCCATATCAATCACTTAATTCCATTTCGATTTTTTTATCGCACGAGCTAGTCAGAAGGTAGCGTAAGCGTAGCTTGCTTCTAGAAGATTCTATAGTGATCCACTGGAATCGGGTGACGCCTCTCTGCTCGGAGAATTCCTCCCTTGGTCGTTAAAGTGGGGTGAAAACTGCAACTAATGCTCTATCTCTGTCGTCGAATACGGGATACTCACTTTCAATGGTAGGATCAACCCTCGCATCCCCAGAGCCGAAGACTAGCCGGCCCTTCTTGGGGTTATAAGGAGTCCGGTATCAGCAAGACCAGCCCAATCGTCTTGGTACGGTAGGTTCTCCCTACCCTTCATTAAATACCTTAAGTTTCGGTGACTCTACAAATAGAGAAATATATGATGTTGGAGAGATCACAACCCTCCCAAAACTACGTACCAAAAGCCGGAATCTCTATACCCATAAGAAAAGGTTAAGACAAACCGGAGGAGAAAGAGTTAAAAACTTTTAAGACTATTAGTCCTATAATAGTTGATATATCAGTGCAATAATCCCCCGGAAAGGAGATCCCCATAGCCGGGCTCTCTCTACAGATGAGAGGTAAGAAAGAACTCAGACATGTTAGAGAGAGGGATGATATATCCAAAAGGGTAAGGCAAAGGGGGTATTGTAACAGAGAAACAAGAATAAAACCACAACCTAGGGAAGGTTTTCACAAAAATTCTCCTTAGAAGCATCTTTTTTAGAGCATGCTACCATGTTTAGAACACCAACATCTCTTTGTCAGGAATAGACACGTAGATACAACTGAGTCCGTTGCCCTTTAATTAGATTATATCTATGTCATGATTTCCTACTTTCTTAAAAAGTGTATTGCTCAAATGAGCAACTATTGTTTCTGTAGATCTTGCCTTCCATTTCTATATTCCATCCTAATCCTGTTTACCTTTCTCGGTCTATTTTTTTTTTTTTAAGTGGAAAGACAGATCCAACAATTTGGACTTGATAGCGAAGAAACAACTGTCGCCTTCGTTAAAGCACTTCTGAACAGAGTGAATGACCTTCAGATCGAACATTATAATGGTGGGAACCACATACCCTTTAAATTCAAAATTCAAAACCAATGCCCAAAAGGAGCGTTTGTATTCCATTCTGCAGGAGTGGGATTAAGAAAGTTCACCGTTCTTTGTTACGTCAGGGTAAGTTGCCTTGGAGGCTCGAGCGCAGGGACTTGGAAAGCCCTGGGCGTATAGCTGGACTGATAACAAAGGTCCAGCCTCTTCTGTTTCTTAACTAAAGAACGTTGCATTGCCACTTACCTTTTCGCCCGTTGGCTTTGTGATACCAAACGGGGGTGGCACCGCTTTGTATATTGAGTCTTGTGGTGTGGCCCTTCAGAGGTATTATGGGAATAGTGAAAAGACAACTCCCTTTACCTTTTCCGGTGTAACTTAACCGCTCTGGCACTCCTAGGTTTCTTCCTTCTTTTCATCGTATGATGATAAGTAGGAGGGACGAAACTGCGGATCAACTGGTTCGCTTTTCTCTTTCGATGTTTTCGTTATCCTAGAACGAAAGTGGGTACGATTATCTCGTGAAGAGACCGTCCTCCGTCCTTGAAGATCTATTGTACGGTCTCATACAGGTATGTCTAAATTTGGTTGAAAGGTATGTCCCCAGGGTTCTTAAAATTCCTTATGAATCTTGGACTTCCGTGGCTACCGCAATCGCGGGAGTTAAGAAAAGCCCCTTCGATTTCTTTGGGAACTCTTCGCAGTCTCCCTGTGGGATAAGGCTTCTTTTCGCGCTTGCCCATCAGTGGTGTGGTATTGCGCGGAAAAGCTTTCTCCAGGGCAATTTCTTCGGTGATGATATCGTTATCGGGGTTCAAAATCTCTTTGGCGAAAACCTTGACGACTTCTTTTTGGCCTCCTTTCCATGATTGGTCGAAAAGAAGAACTAAGAAAAGCGCATTTAGAAATTTCGGAAAAGAATCCGATACTTATCCCTGTAAATCAAAGAGGATGCTGACTCGAAAGTTTTTTTCCTGAAGTAGATGAGAAAGCGGACCCTAAATCAAGTCACGTATCCACCCCCAAGAGCATCCAATCTGTGCTTGAGGGAAATTCATTACACTAAAACTCCTCATAAATAGTGGTCGATATCACCAGTCTCCGTCTCTCTTCGGCCCGAGGAGAAGATAAAGCCCAGAAGACCAGAACGATGGGGCGGGACAATAGGATGTTTTTTTGGCTAGGTGATTCAAAGAAGAAGGTAAGTCAGAGCCAGCCTCGTTCCGATCAAAAGTAGTTTCCTCAAAATTCATCTTACGAAGTGGGCCCTTTAACATAACAGAAAATCCAGGATGACTTGGCGAATCCGCTTTAGTAGGTAAGCAGGCATAGGCATACCATTGATTTTGGCTAAAAGGCTCTTCCATTACTGGATTCTGGGGACGGGACATGGATCCAAAAGGTTGAAGAAGGATTGGTGGGCTCTTGTCCTGCAACTTGCTCGAGTGGTTGGTTTTCAATTTGCCTTCAATCAATCTTATGATTCTGCAGATTAAATCCAAGGAACCTATGCCTTTCGATCGTAGGAATTGCTTTCTAAGGTACCGTTGGCTTGGAAGCTGCTAGCCGACGAATAATGACCAAATGTTAACGAATTAAAGATTACCATCATGATCAACGCTTCAATTCAAAAAAAAACTTCTTTCTCACGATGTCGCTCTCCTCCCATACTGAAAAGGAAGACGAAAAGAAGAGCTTGAATGACCAAGGAAACCGACTTGCCCCGTGGCGGGGGTCAAAGTAGTCAAAACAGTCCATTCGTGGTAGGAAGGCAAGAATCCCAGCTTTCTTCCTCGACCAGTGGATAATAGCTCTTTTTGACTTATCTACTGGAATAGAAACGAATGGATTCGCACTGGAAGCTGTCTATCAAACATAGGTGCAAAAGCGGGTCAAAGGTTTTACGCCCTGATACGCTGTTTCGTTTCGCAAAGTTTCATTCTATATATAGGGAAAATTAGTCAAGCCCAATTCTGCCCTGAGAGGCACCTTCGATTGTGAAACTTTGAGTCCCACCTATAACAAAAGTAGTAAAAAAAGCTACTTTTGGCACCTCGCTTAGGGCGGAATTCGCTTTGCTACGAAAAATCCCGTGTTCACTGGATTGGTTGCAAAACGAGACCCCGTTTAGGGCTCCAAGTAGGTTTTGTCCAAATTTCCCGGGTTTCATGAAACGCACCACTTCTTGTTCTTGGTCGGTAAGTGGTCAACCAGCGCTTAGTCACGTGAGGGAGGGCGGAATGAACCTGGCGGGGAGTATTTCTTCGCAGAGGACGAATTGTAGTTTCATTCAGCATTGTAGCTAGGAGATATCTTTCTTTTAAACGAGACTCCATCCAATGGGTTGCAACCCTGTGAAAGCATATGCAGGAACTGTTCAGTCCCACGTACGTTCAGCGAGACTCCGAGAAAGCTTCCGTAAAGAAGTTCAGGGGTTCGTGCGAAGTGTACCGTTGCTTCTTCGATCCTGGGCCCTATGTCCTGTTCAAGCTCTCCCTCTCGAGTCGGGCTTGGAATGGGAGTGTGCTTTGATGAAACCATTCTTTGGGACCCATCACCGACCTCCGCCTTGCCAATCTCCGTCCTTTGTATCGATTAGAACTCAACGTGAGAAGCTAATAAAGTCATTGGATCACTTTGGATGGGGTCGGGTACGACAAGGAAAATGAAAATACATGTTAAAGGTATTCAAAGACGTTCTCTAAGCGCCCTGGAATTCAGTGATACCGTGGGCAAGGTAAGGAAAGTAGGGGCCTTCTAAGCCCAGCCCTGGAATTCGGTTCAAATAAAACAACTTAGAGGCCGTGACCTAGTAAGAACACTTTCAGCAAAGCAGTTTAGGGTAGTATGAATACTAGGAAAAGGTTTTGCGAAGGTTGGGTTCTTTGGTTGTTTATTCCACTTCTTTCTTTACCGGTCAGTTGGTTGGTTGCTTAGGGTTTCCCAAGCATTAGAAGATGGAGTGGATGGGTACTTCAGAAGATGGTTTACTGCCTTGGGGGAAAAGGAAGAATAGAGCTAGCGGGCCCGGTACGAATGCATTGACTGCATCCTTATTCTCTGTGTTCCGATCCTAGCGATGGCGGGCAGGTAATCCCAAGTCTCCCGGTCCACCGGCTGGAAGCAATCGTACGGAAGTTCGAACCGATTCCTCTTCTCTTGTGCTAAGCGCTGGAAGCGAGTTTTTGACTAATCAGTACTAGTAGAATAGAGTGCTACTACAGGAGAGAAGGAAGTAATGAATATTTCAATCGCGCTTAACTCATACTTCAATACATAAAAGAAAGTCGAATCTTCCTCAAGATATATTCGAGACTTCAAACACAAGAGATTAGTATATTCCGTCACGTAGTATCGGATAATACCCGAGTTTGAAGCCAACGTAATTTTTCCTTAGCGGGGGTAGAAGTGCATCTTAATATCTTTCTTTCATCCCAAGGCCTTGTTCAATTTCTCCACTTCGCCGACGCCACCACACCACAAGAGAGCATTGTCGGGGAGGTAAGGAGATCTTTATAGCATCGTCCTCCACTTGTCAGCTCTCGTCTCAGCTGCAGTTGTTCTCTGGCAGGGACTAGACCATCTGGCTACCTCAGCCTTTGCTTGCCTTTCTGCTGATGCCTATAGCTTTCCCCATGCCTTTGCAGGGCTCTCTAAATGCTGGGTCTACTGTTGCTGAAACTACTTGTTCAGGGGGAACTACTGCATCTGGCTCTGCCACTGATGGATCATATGCTGCTCTAGCCTCTGCTGCTAGCTCTAACTAAGAAGTTTTCTCTCTATTTGCAAGCAGGGTCTGCAAGAGAGCTGATGTTGGTATTCGAGCTAAAGCTCATTGAAGAACTTCTTATATTGGCACTTGAGCAACTAGCTGATGTTAAGCATTTCAAACAGCTAAGACTGGTATTTACCCTTATGGCATTTCACTGACATTCTACCATTGAAACTGCGGATACTTGCATTCTAACTAATACAAACATTGAAGAATTGCTGGTACTAGCAGCTTCTTCTTTCCTTTTTTGTTATTAAGAGACAATTAAGAAGGCACTAAGACAAAGCAGCAATAAGACAAGTTTAAGACAATCTAGTAAAGGGCAAGTAATGGTTGAGAGTATACCCTATGGGCTAATAGAGATTTCACTGGCTTTGTTAGTTAGAGCTAGCTTTAAGGCTTTATAGCGAGTAGTTGCATAAAGTAGTCAGTCAATAGGTTCAGCAGTATATTCTTTTGATCCAAACCGGGAGTAGCACTTCTCTCACAAAAGCATCCCTACGCACAAGCAAAGTTTTAAGCACATGGAAATGCTTATGCGGGTGGAGCTCAGCTTATCGATGATGATGTAGTATCTTTTCGTAGGAACTCTCTAGGCACTTCTCAAGTTATTTGCAGCATTTCTATTGGTTGAGGGTATAAGGCTTGGATTGCTATCTACCCCTTAAAAGTTCACAGCCTAGCTAGCATTAGTTTGAGCAGCTTGGTTTCGAGTGACAGCATTAGTCTCATCGGGTGGAATATAGAAGTTTATGTGGTTCTCTACGTGGCATTCTCTAATGGGTTTGGACCTGAGTTGAGGCTATTGGATCTTGATCTCTCAACTGACTTAGCTTGGGGGTCGAAAGGTTTGAGTTGATTCTAGGGTTGTCACGACTATGGTTAGGGAAAGGTTCCCTGTAAATGCCTAAGTGTTGGTTGTCTGGGTGAATAGGCAACTAGGGAGAGGGGTCATCTTCAGTCAACTATTTTTCTTTTCATATTTTGCAAGAGTCCAAGTCATGTTCCCTAATTAGGCGGATGGGGCACTAAAGATTTTGGTTGTGTCTAGGAATAGTATGGGTTTGGTTATATCTAGGATAATCAACCGGAGGATTGTGTGGTTGGTACATCTCACCATTTACATAAGGTTCCCTATAATTTATGTAGAAGTCCTTCGTACTTTGCAAATCATCAAGTCGACAGACTAGGTTTGGCTGCTGAGGTGGCAGGTGTACCGTATTCACAATGGCCTGTACCCCCTAGTTACCTTTGTCATTATGAGGTGGGTTTTGCACATTCTGAGGATTAGGTATCGGAGCTTGAGGATTAAGTCTCTTAGGTTATCTTTGGGTTAGGTTGACAAGATTTACAAGGTTCTTGGAAGTAGTGTTCTGGCTAGGGTTTGGGAGTTTGCAACCCTTAAAAGTGTTCAGTCCAAGCTTGACATTAAGATTTTCCTGTTTATGGGCAGTAGCAATGGCTTGATCAAAAGTGTGCGGCTCAGCTCTAAGTACTTCTATTTCAAGGTCATCCCGCCTCAAATAGACTAGGCTCCTTAGTAACCTCCTTCATTCATGCCTTACTCTTAAATTATGTAACAAAAGAAAAGAGATAGGCACCTATTATAGATAATTAGTGGTTTAGCTGTATTGCTAAATCTGTTCCTTCCCTCTACTCTAGTATGCTATTGACTTCCTTCTGTGATCTGCAATACATAGTTCCATAGCTTGATCAGTAAGGCTCCTTGGGAATAGTCTGATCATCATGAGCCACTTCAGCACATTAGGCGGATGGGCATAAAAGGATTTCACGTGCGGAAGGGGATCCCCCTTTTCGCTATGTAGGTTCAACTACTTTTTGATGTAGGCCCCATCATTCCTTCCAAATCTAAGGATCATAGGCTTGAGGACCTCTTCATACGAATTTTTCTATTTCCTCTTAATCTTAATGTTTCAAGCCTTTTTAGCTGTTCCTGGACTTCCCTACCGAAGCTCTGGTGGACTACCCTGGTTTCATCTTTCAATGCGCTATTCCCTTCTCCCATCGGCCTATTCAAGCAATTATGAACCCAGAACGAATACCCCATCTTCCACTTCAAGTCCTGTTTCAAAGCCCGAGTCTGTAAGTCGAGTATCTCCTCCTGCCCCTGCAACTGATTTGATCTCCCCCGCTGTCTCTACTCCCGCCCGGCTGTGCTTCTACCTTTGTTTTTGTCTTGGTAGTGGTCTTTTGCTCCTGGTATTGTTTTTTTTCAACTCCTGCCTTTGCCAATGATGGTGGAACCGGATCCGTCCCCGCGGTTTTGAAAGGCCCGGGGGTGAAACCGGTGCCTCCACCCTTGTATATGCCTTAGCTTCTCTCGCCTCTTCGGGTCAACTTCAATGGGACCTATAACAAGCTATGACTATCTAACTGACTTTGCTAGAAAGTATTTCCTACCTATTGCTTATTGGCAAAAAAAGGTAAACTCGGTCTCGATCCCTAACTGGAACTGGAAGGGGTGCTCCCTATACTGACTATCACCCTCGCTTTCCTTGTCTCTGCTTCTGGTGCTGGCTTTCGATCTAGGCGGGTGCCGGCTTTTGAACTGGAAGGAATGCCACGTGCTTTATAACGTATTACTATGGAAGTCACACTGGGGCTGCCCCTGGTCCAACCTATGCCTTTGTTACCTTCTCTCCTGTAGGTAGGCCTTGATCTCGATATGCTGCGGCATAAACTGGTTTTGGATATGAATCGCCTGGCACTGGGTCAACAGCTACTGGTGGGCCATTCACTGGTTCGGATTCAAATGCCTTTACCTTTGTTTCTCAAGCCTCCTACCATGATGCCTATGCTTACTGTGCAGCTAGAACGACTAAAGGTTCCGTGCCCGTATCTGCCCTTACGGGTGCAGCTTGCTCAGATGATGGGTCACAAAAAAAAAACTGCAAGTGAATCTTATTAGGGAGATTTGGATATTTCTCATCTGTACTAGGTGGTAACGAACAGTAGCAACTGAATCAATTGGATCAAGATCAAATAGCCAGTCATCAAAAGTCCATCAATAACCAACCAACCCCTTCCCAAGGGGTGGAGGCACGCAAGATAGATGAGATCGGTCGAGTAGTCTCAGTTGGAGATGGGATTGAGCTTTCCTTGTTGGAAGCTCTCTCTGTCGCAATAAAGGCTGCTACTGCTAGGCTCTTAGATGGGCTTGTTTACGAATCTCCTGCGTCGATAAGAAGCAGTTTTCGCACCTGAATCAGAATACGCTGCTTGGATCTTTGCACGACTAGGCTCTTGGCCTTCTGCCTCTACTTTCTTTTTGATTTTCTTTTTTGAGAAAAAGCGATGTAAATTCATTCATATTTCAAAAGTAAGATACATCCTGATTAAGAACTGAAACAATAAATTCAGGAGGCTCCTCGGCCCATAATACAACATCTTCCACATTCTGAGCATGTCGAGCCAACATATGTGACACCTTATTCCCGGACCTCCTGACAAAAGAGATAACTCAATTCTGAAGGTTAGCCAATTCCAGTTTAGCAGCTTCAATAATGTCTCCGATGCTTGAAAGATCTTCTCCATCGCATTTTAGTGAATTCAGCACTGACAAGCAGTCGCCTTCTAACTCAACTGAGGAAAAATTGAACTGAATAGCCAATTGAATTGCTTGTAACGCTGCAAGCGCTTCAATGTGTTCAGCTGTATAAAAATAAGGAAAACGCTTGGACAACGCTACCAAAAAATCTCCATAATGATTTACGGACAATAATTCCAATCCCCGATGCTGCAATATTATCAAATCTTGCACCATCGAAATACATTTGCCATGGAGTTGTGGTCAGACGCATGACCTCTCCA